>JAJJMA010327646.1:0-10862 GCA_023529015.1 Papaver nudicaule
AACAATCCTCTCATCACAGAAGATCAACTCAAGGATAATCCACTCATCACTGAACTCAACAAAGATTCAGGGATAAGATGGATAATCCTTTCTATGTCCACCCAGCAGATAACCCTACCTCTGTTTTGTTTACTCCTGTACTCACCGGTGATAACTATTGCACCTGGGAAAGAGGAATGACCAAAGCTTTAAGTGCTAAAGCCAAACTTGGCTTCATCGATGGCACCATCAAGAAACCAGAAAAACCATCTGAGATTCCTGCTTGGCAAAGATGTGACGACTTGGTAGGCAGCTGGATCTCTAACTATGTCGACCCTCAAATACAATCAAGTATCATGTACTTCTAATCAGCCAGGGATATGTGGTTGGATCTCAAGACAAGGTTTGCTCAGTCAAACGCTCCCAAACTCTATGCTTTAAAGCAATCCAGTGCATCATGCAAACAAGATAACTCGAGTGTTGTTATGTATTTCACTCGTCTCAAGTCATTGTGGGATCAATTGGATTCGTTCCGACCACATGACCCATGTATCTGTGGAGCAGGTAAAAGCTATTTGATCCATCATAATCAAGACAGATCCATGGAGTTTTTACAAGGACTCCATGATCGATTTGCTGCTCTAAGAAGCCAGTTTCTGTTAATGGAACCAATGCCTCTGCAGCCAAGCTATACAACCTTGTCCGCCAAGAAGAAGAGCAGCAAGGCATAAACTCTTCATCAATCACTCATGTTGAATCTGCAACATTGAATGTCTTTCGTACTGACTCAAGGAACCAGAGATCCTTTCCCAACAGCAACAAAAGCACCAACAAGCGTGTAAGGCCATACTGTGAGCACTGCAACAAGCATGGCCATGTCATCACCAACTGCTGGAAACTCAATGGCTATCCCAAAGATATGCCAAAGCCTAAGGATGCAGATTCCCATGCTCTTGCTGCTGTCACACCTCATTCCGCTGCACCACCACTAGCTGCACCAACAATAACTGCTGCACAGTATGCTCGTCTCATGGCTCTTCTTGAACCAGACAATGGAACTAGAGACATCACTCCATCTGCCAATTTTGCAGGTATTACTCTATCTTGTTCTACCAATGTTTGGATAGTAGATAGTGGTGCAACTCATCACATTTGTTCATCTCTTTCAATGTTTGTTTCATTTACTTTGGTAGCTAAACCAATCACTGTTCAATTGCCGGATGGATCTCTTACATCCGTGACACACATGGGGAGTGTGGATCTGTCACCCACTCTTCAATTGCTGGATGTATTTTACATTCCAAGCTTCAAATTTAATCTCATCCCTGTTAGTCAGTTGACTACTACAGCCAACTGCTGTATCACATTCTCACAAGAATCTTGCATCTTCCAGGACCAACTCACGAGAAAGGAGATTGGATGGAGTAGGCGAGTAGCAGGCCTATATCACTTCAGTCACAGTCCACATGCTTTATCTTTAGCTGCAAATAAGACGCCAGTTGATACATGGCATTGCCATCTCGGCCATCCTAGTGTGGATTGTTTTAAGTTTTTGTCTAGCAAGTTTTCTTATATTTCTTCTCAGTTGAATCACTCATGTGATATATGCCCAATGGCGAAACAATCTCGTTTGAAGTTTAATAAAAGTTCTTCCGTATCTTCTCGTCCATTTCAATTAATTCATGTTGATATTTGGGGACCTTTCTCAACCTAATCTCTAAATGGTGCAAAGTATTTCCTCACTATAGTGGATGATCACTCAAGATGTACATGGGTATATCTCATGAAAGTAAAATCTGAAACTCTTAAGTTTCTCAAGTATTTTTTCAACTTTGTCATTAATCAGTTTGGTCACAAAGTCGAAAAAATCTCTTCTGGTAACAATCAAATTGTTATACCTCAATTGCAGACCTTTCGATCTGATAACGGGTCTGAGTTTAAATCAAATGAAATACAATCCTGGTTTAATCATAATGGGATTCTACATCAAACCAGTTGTGTCTATACTCCACAGCAAAATGGAGTTGTCGAGAGAAAACATCGACATCTATTGAATGTGGCTAGATCTTTGAGATTTCAAGCAAACTTACCTCTTCAGTTCTGGGGTGAGTGTGTTCTTGCTGCAACCTTTCTCATCAATAAAATGCCAACACCAATACTGTCTCAAAAAACTCCACATGAAATGTTACTACATGAAGAACCAGACTACTCATATCTTAGAGTATTTGGTTGTTTGTGTTTTGGAAGGAATACAAGAATCAAACACAAGTTTGACCAACGTGCCAAGCCAGGCATATTTGTTGGATATCCATATGGTCAGAAAGGATATATCATATATGATCTTGAATCAAAATCCACATACACCTCCAGAGATGTGGTGTTCCATGAAAACACATTTCCTTTTCGTGATATTAATCATATTCAGCATGCATCAGTCAATGTGCCAACAACTGAATCTGATTATATGTACTTCGACTCAATCTTAAGTACACCTACATCTTCATCTCCGAGTGATACTCCCACTCAATCCTCTATTTCTCCTTCACATATAGACTGTGAATCACTTACTCTTGATTCTATTTCAGCATCACAAACTCCGCCTGCTTCTCCAAACAGGAACATGGATCAAGAATTCCCAGCTACACCAGTTGACATCAGTACCTCAACTGAAAATTCTCCTACACAGCAATCAACTACATCGAGTAAAGGTACGACATCAACTAGTAGTACTAACTCTCCTTTGGAATTGCACCAATCTCTCTCTCGTCCATCTCGTATCAGGAATCCACCTAAATACTTAGAGGATTATCAATGCTCTACTACTGGTACCAAGCAATCTGCCAAGTATCCAATGGCTAATTATCTTTCTTTTGATAAGTTTTCCCCATCACATAAAGCTTTCCTTGCTGAAGTTATTCTCGCTGAGGAACCTAAAACATTCTCACAAGCTACCCAATGTCCAAAATGGCGTGCAGCCATGGCTAAGGAAATCATTGCCTTAGAAGCCAATAACACTTGGATAGCAGTTGATCTCCCACCTGGTAAAATTGCAATTGGCTGCAAATGGGTGTTTAAAATCAAATTCAATGCTGATGGGACTGTTGAACGTTACAAAGCATGTCTCGTGGCTAAGGGCTATACACAAAAAGAAGGTATTGATTTCTATGATACTTTTGCACCAGTGGCTAAGCTAGTCACTGTGCGACTTTTGTTATCTATCGCAACCATAAAAGGCTGGTCATTGCATCAGTTAGATGTTAATAACGCTTTCCTCCAGGGAGATCTTGATGAGGAAATCTATATGAAAATTCCACCTGGTCTAGCTAGAAAAGGAGAGATTAAGGTATTTAAACTTCAAAAATCATTATACGGGCTCAAACAAGCATCCCGTCAATGGTTTGCAAAATTCTCTTATGTTTTAATAGCAGAAGGTTTTCAAAAATCTCTGTGATAATTCCCTATTCACATATCATAATGGACAAACATCAATATTTGTTCTCATATACGTTGATGATATTATCATCACAGGCACTGATGATACTTTCATCAGTTCTCTCAAATCACGCCTTGCTTCTTATTTCTCGATTAAGGATCTTGGCCGCTTGCAATACTTTCTAGGCATTGAAGTCTCAAGGTCTAACAAGGGTATCTTCCTATGTCAAAGAAAATACATCCTTGACATTCTACAGGACTCTGGTCTCACAGGGGCACGTACTTCATCCTTCCCAATGGATTCAAAACTCAAGTTACTTCCCACTGATGGTGAGGAGCTAACTGATCCGAGTTCTTTCCGTCGTCTAATTGGGCGCCTGTTATATCTTACTGTTACTCGACCAGATATAACATTTGCTGTCAATTATCTAAGTCAGTTCATGCAGTATCCTCGCACTGCTCACATGGATGATGTTCATCGTGTCTTCCGCTATCTCAAAGGAACTATTGGCCATGGCCTATTTTTATCGTCATCCAGTTCACTTTCTCTGCAAGGCTATACAGATTCTGATTGGGCAGGATGCCCTCTTACTAGACGATCAACTACTGGTTATTTCGTCTCCATAGGTGATAGTCCTATTTCTTGGAAATCTAAGAAACAACCAACAGTTGCTCGTTCATCAGCTGAAGCAGAATATCGTGCTTTAGCTAATCTCACAGCTGAACTTCAATGGTTAAGCTATCTTTTGAAGGAAATGCATATTCCATGCTCTCTTCCTATCAAAGTGCATTGTGATAATCAGGCAGCCATTCACATAGCTCAAAATCATGTTTTCTTACTTTGTACGTGAGAAATTACTAAGTGGTCTAATCATACCACAACATCTTCAATCTTCTTTTCAACCTGCAGATATTTTCACCAAGCCATTAGGAGCTCCATAGTTTGGGTATTTAGTTAGCAAGTTGGGCGTTCGTTCTGGCACTACCGCTCCATCTTGAGGGGGCGTAATAAACTGTGGCACTATACGTACGATATCATTGTGGTGCCACATTGTACGGCTCGAGTCATTGTAGTTATTGTAACCTCTTAGCTGTTAAGTTGTTAAGTTGTTAAGTTGTTAAGTTGTTGTAACGAGTCATAGTCAAGTCTTCCTACCTTATTGCTAGCTCGAGTCTGTTAGGTAAGCTTAGTCTTCCTTGTATTACGTTTCTATTCTTTATCCTTGTACTCAACCCTAACTTGTAATCATATAAATATCTATCAATGAAATCAGTCTCATCACAGTCGTGAGAGAAACAACTCAAGTGCCATATTTCCACACTTTTCTTTCTGCATCATCTTCATTTAAATTTTAATACTTGGTAAAATGTAATTGAGCATACCTCATAATTCTCAATTACAACTCAAATACAATGAAACATTTCTACAGATACATCTCTACAGAGTCCGAGCTCAACCGTTACCTTGTATGCGCCCGAGATAAATCCAGCAGTTCAGCAGGGTTACAGATGTTTCAGATTTAGATTTATCTATCCGGTGTACATGATGTTTCAGATGACGCCTAATGTCTAGAATATAGAAACATATCATACTACTTCAATTCAATTTTAGCTATTTGTGTGAAGAATTGCCATAAACCTCAATTTTTGAGATACCCTGTTATCGACCTACAACCGTGGTCAAGCTGACATTGTTACCTGAGAAGTGGATTGACGGAAAACCAGGCTTATCTGATAACGCTGAGAATGTATAAGGAGGTTCTTGGGGAGATGGACGATCAGTCCACTAGTTAAGCATGAGATCCACTTCAGCCATGGTTGGCCTTCATATGGAGAGTATATCTCTGACCATTTGCCTTCATTCCAAAGTCTCCAAGCCTGAGGTCTTCAATGCATAAGTTCATCTATGCATTGTACATATGAATGATAAACATTGTAGCAAAATCCTTGAATTTTGTTTATAACCATCTATCGCAACAACTGTAACTAGTATTCTGTGTCGAAATTCAACCATGTATTTATTAATGAAACAAGATTACAATACAATCACACCATACAAGGTAAAATACAAAGAAACAATCAACGAAACGATTTAGAGCATTTTATAGATCAAGTACTAGCTAGAAACGGTCGCACTTGACCATGTATACCTAGTATTAATGGCTAAATCAGCTCAACCATCTTATTAGTGAAGAAAATCAAAGATCCGTACAAGAAATACCACCATCATTGAACTAACAAATTGATTACTTTCAGATAACCACCATCATTGAACTAACAGCATACAGAATTATCGGAGCAACCGACTTGATCACAATCGATACAAATCCCCGATAAGAAGCTATCGCAATGAACGTTATCACCACAGCATCCCCTGAACACCCATGGCGCAATTCCACAAGGGTCGCCAACACCAGCCGAACATCCAGCATTAACCGAAGCTGAAAAGACCATAAAAATGATAGCCAATACAAAGAACAAACTCATGACATTTTTGCTCTTCATGCCTTACTACGAAAGAAAGAAAGAAAGAAATTCTTGTGTTTATGTCTTTTTGTTGGATTTGACTTGAGTATTAATGTTACATGAGCTTGTTCTTACTTATACTAATATTTTGGCTGCACAGCTATTTGAGAAGCCAACTGTTTTGTCTAGCTAGCCTTTCAGCTATTTGAGAAGCCAACTGTTTTGTCTAGCTAGCCTTTCTAATTAAACTTGCACATGAATTGTTATTGTAGACGTCAGTGACTCCATTGTCTGGTGACGCACTGCACCAATAATTGGTTGTTAGATCATAGAACTTGGACCAGTTTTTTTATTAATCTCATCCGTTAGTTATGGATCATGCTTCATTAACGCGTTATTTCATGTTAAAGAGTGGACTTTACCTAGTATGCTTAACACGTTATTTCATCCGTTAGTTATGGATCATGCTTCATTAACACGTTAGTTCATGTTAAAGAGTGGACTTTACCTAGTTGGCCGACTGTAAGGAGGCCTTTATAGGATACTTGCATGTATTTGTCAGTCCCATAATGTTGTCATCAGAAATTGAAATCAATTTTTCTTTGATTTGATCATAATTTGATCAATTTAGAACCGTTTTCTCTCAAATTTCGACCTATTTCAATGATTATTGTTGTTTATGCCACAAATTTCATTTCAATTATTCAATGATAATTTTCTAACACAACGACGGGTTACAAGTATTTTTTAACACAAGCAAGCACTACTATAGCCGTTAAAATGTAGCTAAAATTCCTACAATTTAGTAAGTACAGACTATATAGAGGAAAAATCCCTTAAATAATTGGATTTTTTTTTCAAAAATTAATTTGACATTTTATCTAACCAACTAACGCGTGCTATTTTGTGGATCGATATTTTTACTGTTCTACGAATTCATTTGGTCGACCATACTTTTATCGTTCTCCAAATTGCTAGCTAGGTTTATTATTATTATTAGTAATGCTATTGTCCTATTTCATTTGTTAATTCTTGGTACGACGCCACGAGCACTGAGTTAATCTTTAACATGCATGAGCCATAATTGTGAGTTAATTTTTATTTTTTCCGTTGAGTGTTGCATTATGTTTACATATGTTCTGCCTTTTATAAATGACCACGCTAATGACCTCAAACCTAAAATTACTAACTAGATAAGACGGTTCAACATTCAACCTATGCGTACATTAAGTTGAAAATAACTAAACTTTTTTTTGAAGAAAGAAAATAACTTAATTAAACTACGCTAAAAAAATTGCTTCTCGGTCGGCCACCCCACTGCTGCAGCAGTAATCTAGTATGCTTAGTGATTAGAGAAGTTCCACATTTAACCAGATTTTAAAACGGTCAATACGGTAAACTAAATTCCTGGGATCCAAATGTAACATTGGTCACAAAGTACATGTACAGTATAGTGAAAATCTAATTGGGTTGCATAGTGAAATTCCCGACTACTACAACTTCTTCCACAAAAGTTTGAGAACCAACTCCCATTGCAGTGCAGAGGGACGGAGTCGGGATTTTTGGATGTGGGTGCAATATTTTTGAGGCTGTAGGTCGCAAAAAAATTGAGGGTGTTTTTTACAAAAATGACCCATAATAGTGAAAAAAAATTGCGTGCTTACCATCTTCGACGACGAATACACTGATCTCCGAATCCGTATCTCATTATCTCATTTTACATTTCCAATCGAAGATAGGCCTAATTTCATTACGGAAACATGGGCCAGGCTAGATCAGACTAACCTGGTGAAATGAAAACAATGCAGTGATACCGTATGCAATGAAATTCACCCAAATGTTTTTACAATATTTTAAAAAGTGCATTTCGCTCAATAAAATGTACTCATCATCCCTATTTCAAAAAAAAAAATCCCTATTTCAAAAAAAAAAATGTACTCATCATCCGCAAATCTCCTGAAAACAGTAATTCTTTTATGTTAAAGAGTGGAGTTCTGCTCTAACCGATTTGAAGTCTATCACCTACCAACAATACTCAGTTCCAAGTGAGTGGGCAGATTTAAAGGATTCGTTATCGGCCCTTCATATTTCAAGCAATTTGCATCCACACAAGGATTTGTTATCGGCCTTCATAGTTCTAGTTTAGTTTACCTTAATTCCTCTTTATTTTGTTTTTTGTTACCTTAAGTACCAAAGCTCATAATTTCCAACCATATAAGAAAGAATCAAAAGATTATTGCATCAACATTGCTAGTAATAAATGTTAAGAATAATGTTAGTAATGGTTTCACACGTGTATAGGATATCTCCTATCAGTTAGGAGTTAGTTCTTACGGTTAGTCAGTTTTTTTTTTTTTTTGAAGGAACCAGGGGCTACTGCCCCAAATTTTATTTCAAACACCTCATTAAAATTGAGGTTAGAGTTAATACATTGCCATCAATAATGACATATTGATAAATGAATGCATACATCAGGATCAAATAAATCAAAGATGAAAAACATGATAAATTACAGACACCATGCATCACAAAACTAACAATATTGCAACATAACATGGGTGCCAACTTCATGATTTCCACATAAGATCTTGATGAAATTAGGAGGATGGCATTTAAATTATGATTATGCCATTTGAATGTGTTGTCTTCTTCTTCAATAAGATAAAAATCTCCCATAGAGAGGGAGTAAAATGCACAGTACATCATCAATACGATCAAAACCGGTAGCCATCCATCTTCACGCAGATACACGTCCTTCCGGAGTAGATCGTCTTCAATTATCCATTTGAAGCGATTGATGCAATCAAAATCAATACCTTGCAGGCTATATAAACAAACCATGAACGGACCTTACAAATCCAAAAGGATTATTTTTTTATTCTAGATACTAATGTACAATATATACTATTGTATCTAAATCTATTTGGAATATATCCAAAAAGATTTGGATTACAATATTTGAGGATCAAAGATTTTAGGAGATTTGATACAGAAAGATTGCCGGGAAGAAAAAACGGTTATGCAGAGCAAAAACCGTGAAGTGGTTAGTCAGTTTTTAGAGTCTGTGTTTATCTACTTGTATTGCCTATTAAATAGGCCTGTTCATACGATGAATGAATTAGAGAGTTTTCTACTTTCTCCTCTCTTTGTTCTTCTTGATTTTACTCTCTACTCTCGTCTCTATACCATCCCAACAGTGGTATCAGAGCTAGGGTAGAGGGAGGGTAGAGAGTGATTAGATAAAGAGTAAAAATGAGATGTTTGTTTGATTCTTGAATTGATATGTTTGTAACAAAAACTTAGTGAGTAGAAGGGAATTGACGTTTTTGCTGTAAGAGAATGTGTTGGTAGGCAATGGAACGGTACCACAATCCACAAGTGAAGGAAGTAGGAAATTTGGTTTCTAGTTCACTTATCAAGCAATTGAAGGAAGAGCAATTCCGGCTTGTTAGGGAAAGTAGTTTGTGATACAAGAGTGTATCATAAGTTGGGACAGGAGTCCGTGATGAAGTTTGAAACTCCATGGAAGAAACCAAAGGTGGTATTACTGTTAATTGCAGCGCACTAGCAAAGCCGAAAGAAGGTATATATGCATACAGGTGAAGTAGGCAATCGAAGATCATGTGAGTTCAGCAGGATAAATGTGAGAGAGATGTAACATGGTTTTGTGTCATCCAAACAAACAAAAAGAAAGGCCACAGACCTAACTTGTTGGGTAGATGACACATCAGAAATCACTTATCAAACAAAGAATTGAGTTGCAGCGTAAAGAACCAAAGTTCAACTTTATCAAAATGTTTTAGTGATACTGCATTTATCACGAATTGGGTATAAGATAATGGTTGCTTAAGAAGTTTAAATAGTTGATTGATGGTTTGATGGTGCATGACCACATGCGGGAAAAGGACATGCAGATAGAAGAGCAGCAACTTTGTTTCTCAGGGATCGGTTGGCTAGTCAAGTACTGTTTGATGTTGTAATTTGAACATTTGATAAATGTTCAATTTAAGGGAGGATGTTAAGAATAATGGTAGTAATGGTTTCACACGCGTATAGGATATCTTCTATCAGTTAGGAGTTAGTTCTTACGGTTAGTCAGTTTTTAGAGTCTGTGTTTATCTACTTGTATTGCCTATTAAATAGGTCTGTTCATACGATGAATGAATTAGAGAGTTTTCTACTTTCTCCTCTCTTTGTTCTTCTTGATTTTACTCTCTACTCTCGTCTCTATACCATCCCAACAATAAACACCAATGAAACATTTGTACATGTGCACTTAACTTAGATTATCCATCAATAGTGGCAACTGGTATAGGAAATGCTGTGAATATCCTAGCAGTCGGGAAGTGCCGTGATTATCATAGCAGTCGGGAACCGCTGTGATTGTTTCAAAACCGATGCAGATTTAGGAATCGAGACTAAATCATTGGTTTTTGCTTGGGCTAGAGCTTTTGGGACTCCATTGCTGTCTAGTTCGATTTATAATTGGGATGCTTTATTAAGCTGATTGCATTTGTATTTTACTGTCTGGTCTTAGCTACATGCTGTAGCTAACTTCCTTTGAATTTTTGTAAATTCTTCTTAATAAAAAATGTATCTCTATCAATAAAAAAAAATGTTCCGAGCCAAACTATTAAGTAAAATGAATATTAGATGAGTACTAGCTTCCGTTTGGTGTGGTGATATTTGCTGCCGACGACGATAGCGGGGGAGATTCATGAGTAGACACATTCGAGGTGGTGAGGAAGTATTCATAGATTGAAATTAAAATCTCAAACTAAAACTATAAAAAGAAGACACTGATTACAATCACTTGAAGATATATCTGTGGTACACTATATTGTGCATATATTTTTGCAGTATTTTGGGGTGTGTTACTCCACAAGGCCCAGGCTAACCCAAAGTAAGATGGTCAGATATGGAGAATATCTTGGTAATTCACATTTCTTGTGTTGGGAGTCACAGATGGGAGTCCGACCATTTTT
>JAJJMA010327676.1:0-13934 GCA_023529015.1 Papaver nudicaule
AAATCATATTCTTAGTTTTTTTTCTTCATGGATATTAAAGTTCGAAACTGGAATGTTGGTTTTGGTAAAATGCACTTATAGTTTTGAAATCATATTATGGTTAAGCTAATAAGAGTTCGAAACCTAATTTTAGGTTTTGACCCAAAGAAAACTATAGTTCGAAACTATGTTTGCTTGAAAAACTATAACTTGAGATCGAAACCAAAATGGGTTTTGACCATGTGAGTACTAAGTTACTGGTCTATTAGGCTTGGACATATTCCTTAGCACGCAAAGACAAAACGTAAAACGTCTTTGACCACATGGACTCTCAAGTTCGACACTATTCGGTCGGAAAACCGACTCTTGTAATACCGCAAGTGCACGGTGTCGAGATTGTAGACAACGGCAAATACGAGTTGTCCCACAGAGAGTGTTTAAAGATAGCGGTGTAGAATAAATAAAAGATAATCAAGGTGAAGAATATATGGATTTATAAATACGAAAGAGAGAAATCAAAGTGTGAGAATGTCAAGGTTTCAGGAATTCATTGCAAAGTCGAAAAGACGAATTTAATTGTGTTCTCTCACAAAAGTATTGTAACTCCGAAAAATATATGTTTGGTCTAGACCCGAAAAATAGATTTTCTAAGTACTCAATATACATGACATAGAGAGTCAAGGAAAAATCATAAAACGATAATAAACAAGGTCGAAGAATAGTTTCGTCAACTACCGAACAATGTAGTATACTTGGCATAAAACATGAAGGGATTATAAAAGAAGAACCATTATGGAGACTCTCAAACATTATTTATTAAGCACAAATAGACTTTGTTCAAGAAACACAACCAAATCGACATCTACAATTTCATCCTTTCACCCTAACAAGAAATCTAGCAAACTATGACTTTCTCAAAAGCCATGAAAATAATAAGAAGAAAACAAAGTGTAAAACCCTAGTTTTCCCCTATATGGGGTCTCTTTCTTTGGTTGCTGGCGTAGCCTTCTTTTTATATGCCTGAGAATAATACACCGACCTGAATTCCTAACTTCTCTTTCGGTGAACATCACGTGTCTGCCACAATTATTGATGTGATTCAACTACAAAAATCCGGCTAAGTCCACCACTAAAGCTTCACAAGCCCACTTCTCCTTATCACCCACTAAATAGCCCATTAGTTCTTCACGTCGATTCCAGACTCCAGTCCCATATTTCAGTCAATCACCATTCTGCATTCTCTCTAACTGGTTTCTTGCCAATGAACGCCACCGAAACCAAATCAAAGTCCACTTCAATCTCCTCCATTCAGCCACTATAATCAACGGCAGACAACAACACATCGTGGTTGTCTTTCAGGCACGAAATACCATCCAAATTCAGGCCAATCCACATGTACAACCAGGACTCTACAACCACTATACCATCAGCAACAACAACTCTCTTGCCGAATTGTCGACGCAAAACCCACATCTCCACAATTCATACCACCTGTTACGTGTTCTTCGTAGCCTCTGAATTCTCTTCTTAACCTCTCTGAACCCATTGTCCTGGCCAGAGATATGACCCTTGCCGACATTTATGCCCTAGGTGCAGTGAGGAAACTAAGCAAACTGGTCGTTCAGTGCGTCCTACAACTGAACCTTGGATGAGCTTGTTTTATTCTTGTAATCTCTGTAATATATCCTTCCCTGCAAATATATATTCATTCAAAACAAACCCACACTTATAATTCTTCCAGGATTGGAAATCACGTCCTAAACCCATTCAAACACCACCACAAAACCACGGCAGCAGTCGTCGATTTTCTTCCCTCTTCTCTCGGCCATGAACTGTCTCAAATACCTCGAAACCCATAATAATTCGTAACCCAGTCTTCCATTTCCTGTTGGTTTCGATACGGTTCAGTGATCCTTTACAAAGACCCACAAGAACACGACTTGGATCATGGTGCAGCAGCTCTGGTCGCGTGATGAATAAAGGGGAAAGAAGAACTGGTCGTGAGTTCTCTGTTTAAATTGAATTTTAGCTGCTAAGTCATGATAAATATAAAAGAGGTTCAGCAAGATCACAACGATGGGCGTGCCACAGTGGTCAGCAGTCCACTAACAGAGTCAGAGGTCCATGGTTCGAACCTCTGCGCTTTCTAGTTATCCTTCTTTTTTTCCTGAACTGCCAGTAACGATTTCGGGGTGCCTGTAGTACTAGATCCTCCAGCTGCTTTCCCCTTAACGATGACTTCCCCTTAACTACCATGTGGCTGTCAATATCAGTTGCCCCTTGAAATGATCGTTTTACCCTTTTCTCGTCTTATTGTCGGATTTGCTTGTATCTTCTTGTAAAATGCTTTACACACTATTATTAATCAAATACCGAGTTCTCGCTAGTGCAAATATTGGCGTAAATATGTAATATTTATGCGCTCATCAGACACCAAACATTTGTAACGAACTATTCGAAATCTAAATTTGGTTTTGTTAAACATGAAATCCAAAGTTCGAAATCAAGTATTCATTTTGATATATGTAATCTAGGTTCGGAAACTAAGAATTTGGTTTTGTCATATGTACTCTAGAATCCGACCTAACATTAATTGGGTTTTTGCCAAATGATATGTAGAGTTGGATACCAAGATCAGCTTATCTCAGAAAACGTATATCGAAGTTCAAACTCTACCTTTTTGATTTGTGCTTCAACGAATTATAAAGAGTTTGATATTCTCAGTTTGGAGTTTGATTGTTTCAACTTCAATGTACAACTTAAGTCTGGTTGAGTCACAATTAGAAATATGGTTCGTCTCGGTGACGCTTGTAGACACATGATTTCTAATCACCACTATTAGTGTTTAAATTTGATCTTCGTATATGTTTAAATACCATACGTTCAAACACACAATCAAGTATCTTCTTGTGTTTGATATGAATTCACGAATATCATTAACATGATCATCTATATTGAATCGGGAATTCATGTGGTACAACATTGCTATTACTCGTAAAACATACAATGTACTTCAATAGTATAACGTTTATTGTATGATTCGAAATGTCCAGAACCTTTGTCTTGTACATGGTTCACTTAAGCTTAACACTACAGGCTTAGTCCATTACTGGAATCAATTGTTCTAACGTGAGCCGTCTTGGACTTGATTCCACTTCCACCTAAGGCATAGACTTGACTTTCTCAAGTGGTTTTCAGGAAGTTAGTGTTGACATTATCAAAGCTGATGTCGACATTATGAAAGTTAATAATATCTTAAGATGATTTTCGAAATGAACACTATCCCAGGGAGTATATTTGGTAAGCACCATATTTCTAATTAAATAAATATCCAAGTATATCTTATGAGCATTAATTTCTTTGAATGTTTTTGCCTTATGTCATTTAATGAAATATCATTTATTAAATGAAAATAGTTAAAGTATTAGATACCATTTAATATGGTTAACCTAAATAAGGAATTTATCATTAATAACATGTGCTTAAAAGAATATTTCAAAACTATTTTGCTTCATTTCAAAGCTAAGCCTTGGTCATTTAAATAGGGGATTATATATCTCCTTCAAGTTTTGTCCCTCTACCAAGTTTTGTTTTTCAGAAAGTAAAACTTGTGATACCAAGTGGACAAGGTGCCGAAGGCCAGAAGTTCACGGCTATTCTGTTTAAACTGAGACTCTGTCTTTGTCTAGATTAGTGAGAAAGTATTCTCTAGGGATAGAGAAGTCTAGAAGTACTTCAAGGGGAACTAGTTTATATTTTATTAGTTTCATTTGTATTGTACTTATGTTATGTTCTATCACTACAATCTTGTTTATTCTAAGGTCCTTCTCTTCTGATATAAGGCCACTCAAGATCTTAGTGATAAGAACACTTCATTATCTATTGACCTGGATTTATAAGCAAGCTACTTGGATTGTGTGCCCACTAATAGAAACCATTTCAGTATCTTGTATCGATCCCCGTTGAGTAAATCGATCAGTAGCGAAAGAGACCTTTGTCTTGAGTTCTTGAATCCACGAACCGTTCAAGATTGATTATATAGATTAAACAAAAATATTTGGTGGTGTACACGGTACCCTCGTATTTTCATATTGAGAAAAAATTGCACTTTAGAATTCAGAAGGAAATTCCGGAGCTCTGGTTCACAAAGAAGTTCGCGAACCGTGGGTGCAACCAAGTGGTTCAGCCGGATTTGCTCTTTATGAAAAGGAGGGGATACCGAGATACACCACCAACTTTTAGTTTTCTTGAACCTAGTTGATTTTGGTTGTTTGAACGATCTCACAAATCAATATTCAAACAACAACCTGAGTATAGTTCAGAGAACCGAACCCTAACAAGAACGTGGTTCTTGTAGATCTCAACAGAGATAGATTCGCTCAAAGGTTATAAATCAACAAACTTGTAATTACTTCTATTATATAGATCAGAGACAATATAATGCGGAAGGGAAAAGTAATGCAAGACACCATAATTTTGTTAACGAGGAAACTGCAAACCTAGCAGAAAAACCCCGGGACCTCGTCCAGATGTGAACACCCTCAGTATTAACCGAATACAGACGCTAGCCTACTCTCAAACTTCGGACTGGAATGTATCGAGACTGAATCAACCCTACAAGCAATTCAGCTACCAATGTGCTCCTACGTCTCTTGGCTCCCGCAGAAACCTACGTACTTGATTCCCCTAGCTGACGTCCTTTACAGGCCTAGGAGTTGCTCCACTTGCCTTCGTGAAGACTAGCGCTACCCTGCCTCTAACAGGACGCCTAAAAGTATCCAAGTAATTAAACGAGAATACGATTGTGATTTCCTTTAGACTTAAAAGTCAAGGTTAATGGAAATCTGTTTTGTTGAATAGGGCTTATTGATCTAGCCTAAACAACTTTACCTCCTAACGCTAGACGAACTTAGTATTAAACCTAGTTCGTGAATCTGCGTTACGGAACTTCTAGGGTTTATGATACAAGATCTACCTTACGAAGTTTCTATCAAATCTTGGTCGTGATAAGATTGAAAATATTCAATCGATCCAAGATACAGGATCAGGAATTTTACTTCCGACTTGTGTTTCACGATCCTCAAGTGAAGTCTTTCAATAGTCGTAGTCCAAAAGGACTTCGAGATGACGACCAACCTTTATGCAAGGATACACATATGTGTAGAGGATTGAGATTGTATCTTGCAGAAGGTCATATATTTATAGTGATCACCAAGGGAGGCTTTGCTTAAAAGTTAAGCAACCTTGAGTAAGGATCAAGCAAGTTCCGGAACTAGGAAAGTCCATAGCTTGAAGGTTTGCGACTTCTGGTCCAAGAATTGTTTGAACATCGCTTGGATTAAGTAGTTGAATTCCATGGGCCAAGTAATACAAGTCCGAGAACTAATCATGTCTAGACCGAAAACTTCAAGATATGAAAGTTTGAAGTTTTCCATGGCTTATATGTACGCGTTCTTAGAGCTGTCAATTGGAGTTCAGGAGAATTCTAGAGAAATCAGTGAACTCGTATGTACGCGTTCATGAACGTGTTCATACAGACCTGCTCGTTCTCAAGAATGCCTTAAGCAACACATGTACGTGTTCATGAACGCGTTCACCGTTGACGTCATTTCAAGAGACAATTCAACATACTCTACCTATACATATTATCACTGATGTGACAAATGCAAAGGCGAAGAATCCTAGAATACCTTCGGATCTTATAAATAACATCATAGACTATTGATATGATAGAAATGGCAAATACGAAACATGGAAAGGAAAAACCTTTCTAACCTTTAGCGAGGACGTTATGATTTATCAAGTAGTAAGCTCCGGTCTTCGTCTTCAGTGGTCTTCGTCTCGATTACCTAAAACTATCCTAGTCCGAGGTTGTAGAGTAAAATTATCAAGGATTGTGTTTTTGTCAACTAAACTTGACAACTGACTTGAGATAGCAATATCAGTGGGTTCAACCGAGCAATGCTCTAACACTTTAATACGCGGGATGGGACAATTTTCGTACTTAGGCATTATTTCTCTTTGAGCCATAATCCGTTATACTCTCTCTAGAGTATTACTCCAAGACTCACCATCCTCCTACATTGATTTGCAAGGAAACCATTTTAATGGAAAGTGTAATGAATCTTTCTCATAAGTATCCTAATACCGTAGTATACTTGTAAAGCATACTAACACAACCTTATGGCATGTAGATAGGAATACATCTCAATAAGCTATCAATACTAAAGTCGATGACTATATTTCAATGATAGAATAAGTAGAATCGAAGAGTCCATAAGTCAAAACTCCTACTAACCTTTTGTCGATGAAAATGTTTTGATGTTTTCGTGATTAAACTCCAGTCTCCGTCTTCAAGGTCTCACAACTAGATTGACATACCAACGCTAGTAGGTTTGATGGAGAAATGCTCTAACACATACCTTTTTAAATGTGAAATTTTATTTCTTTACTTGTATTTTTGTGTAAAACTGGGTTTTCATCATATCTTTTTTTAAATGAAATTTTCTTCTTTCATTTTTATTTTGGTGTAATTTTGGTTTTCATACGAGTGAAAATTTGTATTTTCATCGGTTTTGTCATCATTAGGTTAAGATTCTGAAACAAACATATTTCTTTCGAAAAATAAAACTTCCACTCTCGTTTTTTTGAGTGAAAAGTCGTTTTACAAGTATTTAAAATACAAAAATTTATTTGTTTTAATGCTTGACAAAGAAAATTTTGTTTTTGGAAAAGAGCCCTTTTTAACATAACGAGGTGATAAATCAAGATACTTTAATGATTCTTTTTCATAACTATTGACTTTAAATTTTTCTGTAAACGATTAAGTTTTCATTACTTTTAAGGTTAACGAAACGATATTAGAATTTGAATAAAATAGAGAAAAATTAAAACTAACGAAATTTGAGGTGAAATTAAAATTATTGACTAGTTTGGAACAGTAAGAACTAAAAAGTCAATAATTTTAATTATTGATTGTCACTTCTTTAAAAAAAAAATCTTTCACTCTTTTCATCCACATGTTTTTGTTGTTTTACCAAGCCGTTGGGGAAAAACAACAGATAGATAGATAGATAGATAGATAGATAGAATATGGTATTGGTGGAGGTCTAGGGATTTGTAATTTCAGAGTATAATTTATATTTTTGGGTAATAGTTGATAGAATTTGACAATTTTGGTTGTTCATCCTACTGTATATGATATGTTATAATGAACTGAAAATCATAGAAGCTCACACTCAGAATCCACATTATCATTAATGTTAATACATCCTCATCATCAACGTCCATCTTCGTTGTCGAGATTGCTCCAATGCCACTGAATTGTATACAAAATTTCCTTCTATTTCTCGATTTTCCAGTCACCTTCTCAATCAAATTCCAACATTTATCTTCCAAACTCTTCTTCAACATATTCCCATCATCTTCAAAATTTTCCCATACCAGGAGTGTATCAACCAAACCCATTTGCAAGGCTTTCAAAGTGGGTGGTAATGAATCCCGAAACAAGCGATGCTCTTCTAAGAGCCTCACGTTACCAAGTAGGTCCGCGAAAGAATAAATGGCTGCTTGATATCTGATCTTTCCTCAACAATCAATACGACTATGTTTCAATATCTGTCCATTTGCTTCGGATACAAACTCTAGGTGGAAATCATCATGTACTGCTACAATTGTGCATGCATTTTCAAAATCTCCACTGTTGTGTGACAAATTTTCCTCAAATAACTACTAAGTTCAGTAGAGTAAACATGGTTCTGTATTCATGGGAGGTTGGATATAGTCATGTCAATTACTTCATATTTCACTCCTTGTAATGACCCAAAAGTTGTCTCTTTCAAATCAGTCACAATGGAATTAATTCGATCGTTGGGCTGGAATAGACTGTTCTTGTATCTATATAAGAGAAAACATTGAATTTGTAAACAAATCACTGAATCAGTTGTTATTTATACACAAATTAGTCAATTTTTGTTCCAAAACAATTTAACTTTGCACATTCTTCTTTAAGGAAGGCAATCGAACGATGTTTTGGAGTTCTTAAATCTTGTTTTCCAATTTTGAGGGATCCTTCTTCATTTCCATACATCACTCAGGTGTAGATTCTTATAGAAGCGTGTGCCGTACACAATTTTATGAGAATAAAGACATTGTTATAGATGTTGATACATCTCTGCCCGCTGAACCCACATGTGCTGGTATTTATTCCCATCAACGAATATGAACTGAAATGAACAATGTGAGAGATTAAATTGTTGATGCAATGCATCGATTCAAATATAGAAACAAGGAATGACATGTTTAATTCTGTTGTAGTAGTGCTTTATTTTATTTTTGAAAGAGTGTGTAATGCTTGTGTAAGGAGATGCATTTTTAAAACGAAACAAAAATAATAATCATAAACATGTTTACCTAATAGTTTATCTTATAAATCTTTTTTATAAAAGTTAATCAATTATTCCAAAATGTTGTTTGTTAAAATTTATTTCAAAAATAATTATATCATAATCAATTATCCATTTATGATTATCCATAAACATAAATAAACAATCATACGTTTTACCAAACAAGGCCATATTGAATCTTAATGATTAGACATAGTTAAGAACCATTACAGTTGGGAGGTGGGAGATGGTAAAAATGTATCCATATGGAATGACTTGGATACCAACTAGATCACAGAAAGTTGATAATATGTTTAGATCCTCAGAAGTTAAAACTGTTAATCAACTTATGATTCCCAATACAAATAGGTGGAACTTGAATATGTTAAATGCATTGTTTGATAATGCTACCGTGGAGGATATTTGTAAAATCAGAATTCCAATCCAAGGTGTTGGCACATTGAGATGGAAGCCAAGTCACAATGGATTTACTGTTAAAAGTGCATATAGAGTGGTCTCTCAAGATAATGAGGTAAGTAATCATGACTCATTTCCTTGGACTAGTTTCTGGAGGTTGAATGTGCCTCCTAAAGTGCAACATTTTCTTTGGAAATGTGTGCATAACTGTCACTCAGTTAGAGTAAAGGTAGGTAGATTCATTCAAAACATCAATACCATTTTCCCTATGTGTAACCAGTGTGTAGGTTTGAAATGCTATGGGGATTAACCAGATTCCTATGATGGGTGGAATGTCTATGAAAGAATGGGTAGAAATTTGGTTCAGCAAAAATGTTCAAAATGATAGTATTATACTCCATAGTTTTATAATGTGGAACATTCAGAATATGAACATACTAATATGCAGGTGAATGAGATTGTAGGAAGAACTAAGAAGGATATCAGTGATTGGAATGAACACATTAGGAAAATTGCCAGTAACAATGTGAGAAATGTAAGAGTGAGGGTCAGAGAATAGTGGCAATTGCCACCTCCAGGATTTGTAAAAATCAATTTTGATGCCTCATTCTTAAAGAAAATAAAAGTATGGGAACATGACTAATTATGTTTTCTGATGCAGGTGACTTTAGGGGATCCAAAGGGATTCTGATAATAAGTAGTAGCATACAATGAAGAAGAAGTTGAGACCAAAGCTGCATATGAAGCCATTCTCTGGGCCAGTCAGTGTCAAGTGCAACGGCTATATCTGGAAGGAGATTGTCTCAATGTGGTGAAGGCCATAAATGGATCAGTAGGATCAATTAGATTTTCATATAATTCAATCATATTAGATTGTTTAGAATTGCTTAAAGGTTTTAGTAGTTGGGTTTTTTCTCATGTTATATGAGAAACAAATGAAACAGCAGTTCTAGTAGCTAAAGAAGCTAGGGTAGTTAATCAGTCCTTTATTTGGGAGAACAATCCTCGTGTTTGGATGCAAACTCTCATTAAAGAAAATCACAATGTAGCTCATTGATTTTAAGTAATGAAATTTCTTTTCCTATTAAAAACAAATATCTTAATGATAGGCTTTTGATTAAAAAAAAATGGACTAGAAAAAAATTTCCATTGCCTGGATAAAAACATACAACAATAAGAGAAAAGGGTTACCTCATGTTACAAAAGGCGGGCATGAGACTAATTTCTTCAATTATCCGCTTTGGCATAACTATTTTCTTCAACTAATGAATTGAAAATTGACTATAATCGAATCCTGGAGGTAAATTTTGTTCTCCACTGATCAAGTATCGAGTAATTTTTTCCCTATAGGGTTACGTATGAGTTTCGTATGGGCTGGGCTTGGCCTTTAACACAAGGCACATAGGACCCTCTCTCCCATGTAGACGCTGTCGATTACGGTATATTAAGAGAATAACTTTCCTTGACTTTTCTTAACCAAGGTTACAGGACCCGATAAATACCACAAAGGCAAATATCTAACTTTGCTTCACAACTCTCAAGTGAAGTCTTTTCAATAGTCGTAGGCCAATTCCACGAAAGAATTTATACCTATGGAGGACGAATTTCCACAACAAGTTTACACCGAAGTGAAAAGAGTTTTCGCATAGTTCCACAAAGGTTTTTTTCGATGGCTTGATGCTTGTGGTTTTTGTTCTAGAGTCCTGTATTTATAACGTTCAGTAGGATAAGTTGCTTAGGAATAAAGAAATTGATTCTTTGTCCCCGTTACTTAAGTTGAACTCAATAGAATAGTAGTTTAATCACACATGGAAACTATTTAGAGTTTATCACCAAGTAGTTTGATCACACATGGAAACTATTTAGAGTTTATCACCAAGTAGTTTGGTAGAGGAGAACTACTATCAAATATATGGTCTCAACACAAAAGTGAACAACTGAATATCTTATTCAACTATTGAAATAAATAAGTGAACTGCGTAGGATAGATTCGTTGAAGATCGGGTCACCTATTTATGAGCTTAGGAGTCTTGAGCTAAATCCCGTACAAAGGTTCACGAAACGGTTCACGAATTGTATGGTACTTTGGTCTTCAGGAGGAAATTCTGGGGACATGGTTCGTGAGCTGGTTCGAGTACCAAATTGCACATTACAATTCAAAAGGAAATTCCGGAGCCTGGTTCACGAAATGTGGGTGCAACCAATCGGTTCAGCCGGATTTGCTTTGCAGTACATGGGCTGGGACGATTTTCGTACTTAGGCATTAGTTCGCTTTGTGCCATAATCCTTTATACTCCCTCTAGAGTATTACTCCAAGATTCACCATTCTCTTATATGTACAAGCAAACCATTTTAATAGAAATTGTATTGAATCTTCCTCATAAGTATTCTAATACCGTAGTGTACTTGTAAAGAATATTAACACAACCTTATGTCGTGTATATATGAATACATCTCAATAAGCTATCAACACTAAAGGCGTTGACTATATCTCGATTGATAGTATAGGTAGAATCGAAGGGTACATAAGTCACAACTCCTACTAACCTTTTGTTAATGAAAATGTAATAATGTCCGTGTGATTAAGATCATGTCTTCGTCTTTAAGGTCTCACCCACGTAATATAATTCCCACATCTGAAATCTAACTTTGGTAGACCAAATCAAGAATTGTGTTTTGACATCTAAACTTGAAAACTAACTTAACTTACCAACGTTAGTAGGTTTGACCAAGCAATGCTCTAATAACACTCTTTAATTGTGTACAAGACAGACTTACACAGAGACAGACGGAGGGTCTCATGATTACTATCATACAACAAGAAGTCAAAGAAGCTTTGTTTTATATTGGATGTGAGAAAGCTCTAGGACCCAACGGTACTTATAAGTTCTATAAAACAATTTGGGAAACAACATGAACACAGATCTTCGACATGGTGTCATACTTCTTTGAACACAACCAAATGCATAAATCTATTAACCACACAAACATTGTACTTATCCCCAAAAACCAAAACCCAACTACGCCTGATCATTTTAAACTCATTGGGTCTGCAATGTGGTGTACAAAATCATTTCAAAAATTCTGGTAGGAAGGATCAGACTACTGCTTCAGTTTATCATTAGACCATTTCAAAGTGCTTGTGTATCCGAGAGATCCATCCAGGACATTATAGCTATTGCAGCAGAAATTTTTCACCATTTTAGACCCACCCAACAAATACTCTTAAATGGCAGTGAAATTGGACATCAATAAAGCCTATGACACCCTAGATTGGGAATTTATCTTCAATACTTTGATCTCCATAGAATTCTCACAATGGTTCACGAAGTATTTAACGACATGTGTAACATCTGTTTCCTATTCTATCATTGTTAATGGATCACTACAGGGTAAAATACTTCCATGGAGAGGTATCAGACAAGGATACCCATTCCCATCTTACCTATTCATTATGTGTGCGGAAGTCCTTTCAGTTTACTTGGTATTTCAGAGGGCGTAAGGGAATTTAAAGTGAATCAAAACCTCCAAAAACACAACCAACCGTACACTTATGTATGCAGATGACCTTCTTATTACTTGTGTTGCAGAAGAGACTACTTGCAATTATCTCAATAACATTCTCATGAAGTACAACAATTCAACATGACAAACAGTCAACAGAAACAATTCTGTACGTTTTCATCATCCTAAGTCGGGATCTTCACAAATACAATGGTTATAGGTGAGGTTTCTTCTACAAACAACACACCTATACCTAATTATTTGGGAGTACAACTACAGAATGGAAGAAAATCTTTAAATATATAAAATACTCCATATGTCCCAGAATAATTGAGCTAGTTCAAATATGTAGGCCATGTTTCTAATCTTACTATTATATGTAGGCCATGTTTTTTTTTGTATGAAATTCTATTATAAAAACTATTTATAATTTCATAGTCATGTTTATACTCGTTACGTAGGTGTTTTAAAATGTTTTTCAACGATATAAAATTTACAAATATACGTGTCATAATTTGAAAGATATTAGGCTTATAAAATTTTCAATTATGATATCTACGAGGATATAATTGGTAAAAATAATAAAAAATTATTATCTCTACTCCTTACCTTAAGAATTGTGCAAATTTCAATAAGCTCAATTAATCTGGAACAAACGGGAATATGTTTTTTTCTTTATTTATCAAAATGGCTAACATAGTTATCGATTTTGGGCCTTTTGAATTTTGGGCTTTAGGCAATACCTTTTACCCCCTAGCCTCTAAGATGACCTTGTATGTGTAGCTGTTACTGCTAACTCTTGTCAGTATCATTGTTATTGTTACCGTTTCATGCTCTAGTCACTGTTATGAGATTTTGCTTACTAGATAATTATGAAAATCGCTCAACGTTGTAGTTTTTTTTTTTTTTTTTTTAGAAAAAAAAGCCTGATATTATTAATTTAAAGCATAAGTTTACAACCGTATTGGTACAACCATATTGATATCCATGATACAAAAGTGCAAATCCATAGGACAGAGAAATCCATAGCATGTAGGATATCCAATGCTCCATACGAGGGATGTAAGCGCCAATAGTCGATGCAGTATGATGTAGAAGAAGAGGACCATTTGATGAGCTTGGGGACCAAAAAGTAACCACATAGAAATGCCATAAAGCAAACACCAGCAGTGACCCGATTGTCAAAGTGTGAATGCTGGCTGACCATCCACAAGAATGGCCTGACGTTGCGTAATCATAGACTAAAGGCAGCAGCCTGTGCACTCCTTTGTTGAACAAAGGACAACCCAAGAAACCCCTAGAATCAAAACTAACAAACCAAGCATCATCCCAAATCCTCGTCTCCCACCCTCGTAGCATCATTAACTTTAGCAAAGTAATAAGGGCACCATGATCTATGCAGGCCAAACACGAACAGGAAAGCGAACCATAAAAAAAAACACCAGTATATATGACGATGAGAAGAACCCAAGAAAAACCAAAAGTAGTCAAGTCTGTAATAGTGATTCCATAATCCACTTCTAACAGCTCGGAAGTCGTCTTGTATGTTGTAGTAGTCTTGTAAGCCACTCGTAAAAAATGTTGGTTAATATAAAAGCAGACTTTGTTGAAGGAGAACATTGGTAAAATGCGGCCCATGTTGATAAGGCC
>JAJJMA010327695.1:0-17122 GCA_023529015.1 Papaver nudicaule
GATGGATATGGCTCCATGAGTACCTATGCAGATTTTCTACTCGTACAGTTTGGCGCTAGAAACAGGGATGATTAAAACAACTTAGGGTCTGCCTGTGATTTTTCGGGTTTTCAGATTTTTATGCATATTTTCTAATCTTTTCAAAAGATTTACAAAGACTTGTTTTTCTCAAAAGAAGCTCTTGTACCTTAAGCATCTAAAAGAACCTTAAAGGCTTTAGCATGTTTAAAGAGTTTTTAGAGCACAACATCAGGTGATAAAATCATCCATTAAAGAGTTTCAAAACCTTGGTATGATGAAGTCGATTTCCAAGAGAAGTAGTTAATGTTCTCCTAAAAACGTTTTAAACAATGGAAACCAGCCTTGCGAAGAACAGTTACAAATTCGTGCTGTATCTGAAAATTCATTTTAGGGTTTTCAAAATTCATGCTATATTTGGAAACAAAACTCCATAAAAAGAAGCCGATGGAAAAGGATGATTTGAGCTAAAAGACAAAATAAGCAGTTAGGGACACATCTAAAAAGGGCAAATAAGACATATTAGATTTCATCTGAAAAACCCGTTGCAGAGTAGACTTACATGGCCGACAAAAGTACACTGCGCTAGCCACCTTGGACCTCACGGGTTTTTTGTTTTTTGACAGATAAATCAGATGGATTCAAAATCGAATCAGACGCCGAGGCAGCAACTAGGACCTTTGGGGCAAGACATCAAAATAAAATCGCAAAACGAAGTATCAACGCAAATCGTTCATTGCAATTCAATGATTCATACAAGGGAAAGCGTCAGCTCAAGAAGCAGCAGTTTTGGGGGAAGGATTCACAAAAGAGACAAAGATGGGAAAGAAATAATGATTGTCACCGAAGCAAGAAAATTCGAACCATGGCAACTAAAACCAATAACTTATTCGGCAGCAGACCTTCCCAAAGATGGCCCAAGCAATAATCCTTTAGTGATAACAGTAAACATAAACAGGGTACCAGTACGAAGAATCCTGATAGATCCAGGAAGTTCGGTAGATGTATTATTCGGAATGGCATACAGGGAGTATTTCTCGAACATTCCACTGATGCCCTCGGATTACACCATCTACGGATTCAATGGAAGAGCGTCAAAACCAAAGGGATACATCTCATTACCGGTGTACGTGGCTTCGATGGAGCTAAAGACAACATTCTGTGTCCTTGACATAGAATCACCATACAGTGCAATCCTGGGATGACCATGGTTGCATGGGATTTTAGGGGTGCCCTCTACATTGCATCAGAAACTCAGATTCCCGACTCCCGAAGGTATTGGGGAAATCAAAGGCGAGGGCTCGGAGTCCAAAGCATGCCACGAGAAAGACATCGATCAAAGAAAAAACGCGCGGCGGAACCGAAGAGAAAGGTACAAGCAGCAAAAAGAGAAAATGATCCATGAGGAAATTAATCAAATAATACAAGGAAAAAAGATAATCACGAAGGAAGCACCGAAGGATCCCAGTACCATGAACGACGACATTCCGAACTTTACCCCAACAGAGCCTACCGAGGACGTGAATATCGGAACCAATGAAGATCCGAAGATTGTAAAAATCGGAACGCTGATGACAAGGGGGCAACGAGATGAGTTGGAAGATTTGCTGAAGGAATATGCTGACGTCTTCGCCTGGAAAATGAGCGAGATGCCAGGAATAGATCCCAGCTTGGCTTGTCACCACTTAGATATAAACCCTTCGGTGCGACCATTCAAGCAGAGACCTCGAAAGTTAGCAGATGTATACCAGACGACGGTCGAATCAGAGTTAAATAAGATGATCGACACGGGAATTATTAAAAAAATACAATACGCAGATTGGATTTCTAACATGGTCATTGTACCAAAGAAAAACAAAGGAGTACGCATATGCATCGACTTCAGAAACTTAAACAAGGCGTTCCCCAAGGATCCCCATCCCCTGCCCAGGATAGACCAAATGGTGGACGCAACTGCCGGACACGAGCTGCTAAGTTTTATGGACGGCTATTCTAGTTACAACCAGATTCCTTTGGCGGAAGAAGACCAGAAACACACGGCGTTCTTAACATCCAACGGGCTATATTGTTACACCAGAATGCCATTCGGATTAAAAAACGCAGAGCTACTTATCAAAAGGCCATGGAGAATATCTTTCGTCCTTGGCTAAAAAAGACCGTCGAAGCTTACGTGGACGACATGCTTGTCAAAAGCAAAAAAGCCGACACCCATGTGAAAGACCTTCGAGAAATACTAGAAAAGATGCGACAGATTAACATGAAGATAAACCCAGCAAAGTGCATCTTCGGAGTGACCTCTGGAAAATTCTTGGGATACATAGTTACAAAAACCGGCATCGAAGCAGACCCGCTAAAGGTGCAAGCAATCCGAGAAATGCCATCACCAACAACCATAAAAGAGGTGCAAGCTTTAAATGGGAGATTGGCCGCTCTTAGCAGATTTATCGCACGATCCTCGGATCGATGTAAAAACTTTTTTAGCATTCTGAAAAAGGGAGAGCAATTCGTGTTGACAGACGAAAGGGAGGCCGCTTTTCAGGGGATCAAAACTTACCTAGCAAGCTTACCAGCCCTGCAACGCCCATAAAAAGACGAGAACTTGAAATTATACATAGCAGCGAACAAAGACGCCATTAGTGCAGTGCTAGTAACAACTAAAGAAGAAGAGAAACCAGTATACTACATCAGTAGGACCCTTTTTCCAGCTGAGAAGAATTACACTAAGTTGGAGCAGCTAATCCTCGCGCTAGTAGTAGCAACGCAGAAACTTCGGACTTACTTCCAGGCCCATAAAATAATCGTGCTAACGAAAACACCAATCGAGTCCATTCTGAAAAATCTCCAAGCAGCAGGAAGAATTGCAAGATGGAACGCTCAAATTGGACAATATGACGTAGAGTACGAAATCAGAACGGCATTAAAATCCCAGATCATTGCAGACTTCCTGGCCGAGTTTCCAATAGAAGAGGATTACGAAGACGAACCAATTTTGGGAATCGAAGATGACGACGGGCCCGAAGACCTGCTAGAACAGTGCCATCCTCGGAGATGGGAAATTTTCATTGACGGATCAGTAAATAGCGATGGCCGAGGGATAGGCATAGTCTTCACATCGCCCGAAGGAGGGCGCACTGTCTTTGCACTTCGGTTGGAGTTCGAAGCAACCAACAATGAAACAGAATATGAAGCAATGATTCATACTTTAAAACGCATGATTAGCATGGAAATCCAAGAATCAAGAATAACAACGGACTCGCAACTGGTTGTACGAAAATTAGACGGGAGTTACCAATCTAATGATTTGCTATTTAAGTACAAAAAGTTAGCAAGAAGACTCATGTCGAAAATTCCGCATCTCAAAATACGACACATTCGTAGAAAAGACAATAGGCATGCGGATGCTTTGGCGTTCATTGCCTCAAAAGTAACTGATAAAAACATAATCTCCATCGAATCGGAAGAATAAAGCAATCATCAATAGCAGCCGAAGAAGGAGAACTGGTGATGGCCATCCAAGAAGAATACGACGACTGGAGAATCCCTATAAGGAAATACTTGGAAAACAAAGAATTACCATGCAATCCGCTAGAAGCACACAAAGTGACTAGTAGAGCTGCTAACTACCGACTCATAGACGGGGTCTTACACCGACATTCATTCTTGGGACCGCTATTGAGGTATGTGCACCGAGTAGACGGAATCGCACTAATGAAAGAACTGCACAGCGGCGAAGCAGGTACCCACAGCGGTGCGAGAGCACTGGCGCAACGAACAAAAGCTCAGGGATACTATTGGCCATATATGCATACCGATGCAAAGAGCATCTCTCAAAAATGTGACCCATGTCAAAGATTCGCTAAGCGAATCCACGCGCCAGCAACAAACTTGAATTCAGTACTAAGCCCATGGCCCTTTGCCAAATGGGGGGTAGACATCGTCAGCCCATTCATCCCAGGAACGGGGCAACGAAGATACATTATAGTCGCAACCGATTACTTCTCCAAATGGATCGAAGCCAAAGCTTTGCGAAGCCACACGAGAAAAGAAGTATTTACCTTCTTCTGGGAGAACATATTCTGTCGATTTGGAGTACCCGCAGAGATAGTCTCGGATAACGCCCAAGAATTCCTCAGCGCCGAAGTTAAAGAACTTCTAAATCAATACAACGTAAGGCTCGGTACCTCGACGCCAATATATCCTCAAAGTAATGGACAGGCCGAGGCAACAAACAAAACAATAGGAGACAACTTGAAAAAGCGAGTACTGCCGCACAAGAAGCAGTGGTGCGAGCATCTGCACAACGTACTATGGGCATTTCGAACCTCACAAAGACGAGCAACGGGAATGACTCCTTTTCACCTAACATATGGGACCGAGGCAGTACTGCCTACAGAAATAATGATACCAACTGACAAATACAAAGCGTGGGAACAGAACCTGTCGGCAGATTTAATATACGCAAAATTGGATGACCTCGAAGAAGAAAGGGAGGAAGCTCGACAACATATCATTAATTACCAGAAAGGGGCTGCCCGAGGATACAACAAAAAAGTAATTGAACGAGAGTTTCAACCTGGCGAACTCGTATTACGAGAAATACCGCCGTACCAAAAAGGAAACGCGGGAAAGCTAGAGACAGTGTGGGAAGGTCCGTACACAATCAAGCAGAAGGCGGGAAAAGGAGCTTACAAACTAATTGACGAAAAAGACGGCCTCGGACTTGGCAATGCGTGGAACGCAAAATATATAAGGAAGTATTACACATAAAAAATGTACCATGTATCCTCGAAATAAAGTGAATTTTACGACGAAAGCGCCGAATCAAACTCCGAAAGAATGATCTAGTCAATGGCTGTAACGCCAAGGCAAAAACGCCAACAAACAAAAAGGCTGTAACGCCAAGGCAGAAACGCCAACAAACAAAAAGGCTGTAACGCCGAGGCAAAAACGCCAACAAAAAAGACCTCGCATAGCAGGCACAGAGCCGATGCTCATATAAATCGTAAGGGCCCTACGAGTTATATGGCACGGTCCTCTACCCACAAGACACCCCGTTAGCGGCGGGTACCTTGAATCAAGGCTACATAAGCCGATGATACAATTGTACCCACTACCAAATGGCCACGAGGACTTCACGTTCTCGGGCGCCGAGGGGACGATAAATGGGATTAAAATCTACCTATAGAGGAAGATGGAACCCTGAGGCAGCTGCTTCGTTCTGAAAAACAAGGAGCGAAGTACGCAGCCAAGGGACCCCCCTAAAAATTTGTGCCTCAGGGGGGGGGGGGACAGTTAAAGATTTGGATGGGTCGAACTTTAGGCCGCGATAAGAGAAAAGTGCCATGTCTAAGCTCCAGCCTTGACCGACACTCCCCCACTGTGTTACTTTATTATTGAGAAACGGGGCATCCATGTTAACGCTCTTACATTTACCTGGGCTAAAGGTTATCAGGGCACTACCATGCCCTCTAGGAAGATAAGCAAATATCTTCGGTATCTACCTAATGTATTAAGAGCAAAGCTGGTGTTCACGACATCAATAGCCAGTGTTTTGCTTAAAACCAGTGCGAGTAACTTAAAGCCTTTGGAAGGGGTGATCCGTACGCCCCCACTAGCTTGGTTCACTATCTCCTACATCGAAGTAAGCCCCGAAGTTGCACCTCAAGTAACCATACCAGCCAGGAAGAAAGGCAAAGCAAACAAAACATACTATTCAAGAGCAAAATCCAAAACCAACAAGCTACAATGAGTCATACTTAAAACGCAAGAAAAACAAAGGAAACCGAGGCAGAACATCTTCCACTCAAGCATTCTCAACAATTTCCTTGGTGGCAGCATCATCCCCAGCAGTAGCATCGGTACTAGCCTGAAGAATTGAAGCATTTTGGTCATTGGTATCACTTACCGGTGAACCATCAGCCCTTGAAACACCAGCAGATTGGATAGTAGCAATAACATTCTCATTTCCTTCGTTCATTTCACACTTGTCTTTACTGGGATTCCCCTCTGGCAGTTCATGACCATGCTTCTCATTGTCAACATCACCTTCGCCACCTTTGCCTTCCATCTCTTCAAGATCGAGCTCACCATTTTCCATCGAAATCTTCAGTTGCCCTACTACCAGCTTCACTTACGCGGAAGGAATAAGTCCTTTATCGGACTCCAGGAAGGCATCAGGATCATTCACACCATTGTCGTAATAGGGAGGCCGCATACCAAAATCCCTAAACAAGCGCCTAATATGCTGACGACTGAACAAGGCAGTTCGATCTTCTTCCCCACCAATATACCCTCGAAGCTCCAGAATTTCCTTGTCATGAGATGCAACCTGGCAGTCTTTTTCCTTACAAGCACTTTGCGAAAGACAGAGCTCGCTTTCTTTAGAAATAACTTCGGCGCTCAGTTTAGAAACTTGTTTCTTCCCGGCCTCCAACTCTTGCGCAGTGGTTTCAAGACGTTTCAAGAGATCACCCTTTTCTTGTTCCAAAGTCTGAATAACCGCATCAAGGCAAAAAATCTCACGACCTCGTGCCTCAGTCAGATCCACCAGGTACATCCCATGATGCTTTTGCTGCAGACGATAGTACTAAAATCAAATCATTACAAAACGTCCGACACATAAAAACAAATTAAAGCAATAATACACACTCACAGCTTCAACAAAAGCTTGATGCTGCGAAGGAGATGCAGCAAGAACTTCCCTATCCCATTTGCCAGAAAACGCTTGTGAAAGAAACCTAGCCACTGAAGGATCTAGCGGATGCTTCAAAGGATCCTTAGCATACGCTCTCAAATGTTCGGAAAGATCTTCGGCATAAGGACCAGGAATAGAGCTTCGCTCAAGAAGTTTCTGTGCCTCTTCCACCGAATAAGGCCTTCGTACAAAGCCAACAGGAGCTGAACTCAAGGCAGGGGCAGGTCCAGAAGATTGACTCAGCGAAGAATTCACAAAACACTCATTGGAACCATACTGATTAAAACTTATATTAGTCGGGCAAGGATCAGCAACTCGGATCCCGACAAATTCAGGAGCAAAAGACCCCGGTGGCGGCATAGTACTTTGGGGATGCATCGCCACGGCAGCATCCCGAGGAACTGGCTCGCTTGCAGGCACCACTTTCTGCTTCTTCAAAGATCCAACCTTCTCATCCTCGGTGCCACCACCATCGACTCTTCCCAGGGGCGCGAGAGGAACAACTGCACCTTTGCCGACATCCTTTACAGCAGACCTCTGCGAACCAACAGTTCGAGAAAGGGTCTGCACAAGCTTCTTATTTACACCACTAAAAACAGGTCTCTCCCGATTGGGATCACACAAAGAAAACTTCATCGCACCTTCGTTAACTCGGAGCACTTTCACCTGCTACGAGATAGTCACGACAGTCAGGTTCCAAAACAGAGGCAGACATCCATACCTAGAAAACAACCGAGGCATATAGTGTTTTCTCACCAGACTATCGTGACTCCGTTCGTCACCCCGCTTCGAAGGTTCTTTTCTTTTCCTCGAGTGATCGGTCTGTTCCCGAACTTTCGGGCTTCCCAGCTCAAGCTTCTGAAAAGAAGATCACATCAGAAAAACAGTAAGGGGATACATACCTATATATACACATGTATCACTCGACGTACCTTTTCCTGAGCAGCAGTCTTTCCTGAAATCTTTTACGCTTTTCCTCGGAGAAATGGATTTTGTAAAATTCAACAACGGAAAGCTTGTGATCCTTTCTAAATTTTGTTCGTTCAATTCTTTTCTTTTTATCTTCATAACCGAAAAGAACAGGACCTTCGATAAGAACAGGTTTAGAAAACCACGCCTCATCGTTAGAATAACGAAGGAGTACATTCGCTGAAGACCCAGGAGAATCCACGTCGCTCATAACATGCGAAGCATCAGCCGTTTTGACCAGGGAACCATCGGTGCAAGCAAGCCCTCTTCTACTTTATAGTATTTGAAAAAAAATTCGGCAGTCCAAAAATCTGGTGAACGCTTGAGTTCCTCGGGAAGCTTTTCATAGTAAAAAGATCTACCATTCGAACGAGCTACCCACTCTCGAATGACTCGGATAGATTTCCGTCCAGTTGCATCACGCCACAAGGGGGATTGATTCGAGAGTAAATTTCGTAAAAAAGAGGATTCTCAGGGTCATACAACGGAATCGGGAGACCGGAACCAAGCTGCTCACCGGAAACAATTAATTTTCTGTCACTGCATTGATGAGAAGAAAGTAATTCAGGAGACAAATTAACCTTGCCCAGACTCCTGCAAGGGAAAAGACTTGCATCAAAACCGTAAGCCTTGGCTCTTTCTTCCCAAGAAGACTCCTGAGGATTAACCATCCTTCGAGAAAATTCACCGCCAGATTGCATATTCACTTCAGGGATTTGAAAAGCGAAAAAGAACTCAGAGAAAGAACAAGCAAAGGAGAATAAGAGAAATTACGGAAGCTTGAAAGAACGGATCTAACAGAGGGAGATCGAAAAACACTAAGGATATCGCAGAAAACTGAAGAAGAAGAAGAAAAAGAAAAAAGGGGTAAACAAAGTTTAAATAAGAGTACACAAGACCGGCGCAGCCGGTAAAAGGTAGAAGGAGTGGGGATCTCAACATCATTAAAAGCCACAGGTGTCGGCCACAGAAGTTAAAATACCGGACACGTGTCGAAAGGAAGAAAAATCCAGAATAGTTTCCTTCTCCGAACCTCCACAAATCTTCGGACAAGGAAAGAGGCAAACTGTAGAGGGTAAAAACCCCTCGGAACACGTGTCTCGCATCCAAGAAACCAAACCACACCGAGAGGATCGACAGCGAGATCTCGGACTAGACCAAAGGAGAAGGAGGTTGCAGACGAGCGAAGTAAAGACTCGGAAGGAAAGGATTCGGACCATGTCGAAGGACCGAAGCCCTAGAATTAACTTCGGATCGCCAGCAAATAAACCACCTTACTCGACAGAGACTGACACCACCACGATTGAGTCCTCTGTCCTTATTAGCTGTAAACCACCCAAGCTCGGCCTATATAAGGCGAGCTTGGAAAACATTGTAAGGGTTGGATTCTCTTTGGGTTAAACTTAAGCAGCAAGAAGGAGATTAGGTCTGTGTCTCCTCTGGTTCCTTAGGGTTATATTCATGTAATCACAACATAGAAATATACACAAATCTTCCTATATTTAGTCTTTATTGTCATATGTCTTGTCTTTAATTACTGTTTGGATTACCTTCGGTAATGTTCTTGTGGTCTTCGCACCATTGAATCTCAAATAAACTACTGTATGTATGAGTAGATCTGATGGATATGGCTCCATGAGTACCTATGCAGATTTTCTACTCGTACACATCTAGTTGTTCGATCTTGTAAAAGCCATACTCGGACACCTCCGTTACCCGAAAAGGTCCTTCCCAATTTGGAGCAAATTTTCCTGCGCTGGCATCTCTTTGCACGTGCTGGGCGATGGCTAGAACCAAATCTCCTTTGCGAAATTCTCTCGGCTTCACTTTCTGGTTGTAGGCCCTTGCTAGCCTTTCTCTGTATTGCTTTGCATAGGTAAATGCGGTGTCTCTTTTTTCGTCCAGCCTGTCTAATGCTAGAAATCTTTTATCGTCAGAGACGTTCAACCCTGCCGCCGCCAATACCCTTGCAGATCCTAATACCACCTCCGCTGGGAGTATTGCTTCTTCGTCGTACACGAGGCTGTATGGTGAAGCACCCGTGGACGACCGTTTAGACGTTCTGTACGCCCATAAAGCCATTGGGAGCTCCTCGTTCCACTTCCTCTTATTGTCATATAAATTCCTGCTTAGTATACGGAGAAGCGTCTTGTTCGTGGCTTCAGCCTGTCCGTTACCTTGAGGGTGGTACGGTGTGGAACTCTTTTGCTTGATGTAAAACGAGGTGAGAAGACTTTTCACGTCGCTGTTGACAAATGGTGTGCCATTGTCGGAAATGATGCACATAGGTATGCCAAATCTTGTGATGATGTGTTCCTTGATGAACTCGGCAATAACCTTCCCTTTAGTTTCCTTTAGCGGTATTGCTTCCACCCATTTGGTGAAGAGCTCTGTGGCTGTTATGATATACTCGTGTTGCTTTGACGACTTGGGCGTGATTGGCCCAATGATATCTAGTCCCCAGCTGTGGAAGGGCCAGGGGGTGATTATGCTGTGAAGCGTTGTATGTGGCGCATGAATGACGTTTCCGTGACGCTGACATTCGTCGCACTTTTGCACATACTCCGCCGTATCATGCTCCATGGTTGGCCAATAAAAACCGGCATCGTAGATTTGACTATACAATCTCGCTTTGCCCTGGTGCTCTCCGGCATGTGTTAAGTCCATTGCTTTGATAGCTTCGGCCGGTCCTAGACACTTGAGCATTTTCTGACTATAACTTCGACGAAATAGTTCACCGTCAACCACCACAAACTTGCTCGCATTTCTGGTAATCCGCTTCCTATTGATTTGTTCGTTAGGCAGGGTTCCGTTCTGTAAGTATTCTAGGTAAGGCGTGCGCCAGTCCTCTTGGTCTTCTTCGGCGACACAGACTTCAGCTGGTTGAGGAGCCTCCTGACAATTTTCGAAGTTGTCTTGCTTGTGGTTTGCTTGTGTGAGGAGACTAGGCCAGTAATATCCAGCTCGCTGGATTCTTCGGTACAGCGGGATGCTCAACGCTAGTCCGCATGTCTTTTCATGTATATGTTCTAGCAATTCTTTGGCCTCATCTTGCCCGAGGCATCTACACAGGGCTCCGCCTGTGGAACTGAAGTACAAACTCCCGTTTATAATAGAAAAGGCTTTGAGCTCTTTCCATGACAATTGTCTATCTTCCGGATCTCGTCGGAGGTCCGTTAGTATTGGGCTTCGCCAGCCATTGGCTTCTTCTTGTATGAAGTCCTCCACCCATGAAAGGGGAGCTGTGCGTCTAATAACTGTGATCGTTTCAGAATCTCCTTCGGCCATCTGTAAACTAGACGCAAGTGTGGCGAGAGCATCTGCGTGTCTGTTGGACGTCCTTGCTTTGTGAGTGATAGTAAAGTGTTTAAAGTATCTGATCAGTTTTTGAGCTTTATCTCTGCATACTACTAAGCTTGGCTCCTTCACATTAAATTCACCTTCCATCTGCTGCGTCAGTAACCTTGAGTCTCCAACCGCAGCTAGATTCTTTATTTGCATGTCCTTGGCCAGCGTTAATCCGATGAGGAAACTCTCATACTCCGCCAAGTTATTAGTGCACGGGAAATCAAGCTTGAACGCATGGGATGTAAGCTTCCCTTCCGAGTCTAGGAAGACAACCCCTGCTCCTCCGTACATCGTGTGAGACGAGCCATCTACGAACATTTGCCAGAGTCCATCGTCCTTGTTTTCTTCTAGAGATGCTACTACTTCTCCGGGAATGTCGAAATGAATCTCCTGCGAATCGCTTCCGGGGAATGCAGCTAGCAAGTCGGCAATCGTCTGACCGCGGACACCTCTTGGACGTACGGGGGTGAAGGAGTACTCTATTAGTTGGGTGCCCCACCGCGCCATTCGTCCGGACAGGATGGGTCTGGTTGTCAGGTACACCACTGGGTTGGCCGCCGCCACAACAAAATTCTTGTGTCCCAGAAGGTAATGACGTAGCTTCTGTGCCGCATATATCAAAGGTAGATAAGCTTTCTCAGCTGGCGAGTACCGTAGCTCTGGTCCCTTGAGGGTCCTGCTTACATAATAAATAGGTACGGGAAACGATCCGCTATCCTCCCTTTCTTGGGTTAGTACCGCACCTATCATTGTATCTGTGTTAGCAAGGTACAAGTAAAAGGGATCCCCTTGTGCTGGAGGTCGCAACACATGTGGGTGCGTAAGGCATTCTTTGATCTTGTTCAGCCCTTGTTGCTGCGGCTCGCCCCATTCGAATTTTACGTCGTTCCGTAGCAATGGGAACATCGCTTGTAAGTGCTGCGCTAATCCTGGGATGAATCTACGGACATAGTTGATCTTCCCCATTAGGGTTTGCAGCTCTTTTATCGTCGTGGGAGACTTCATTGTTAGGATCGCTGATGCTTTATCATTGTCTACCTCTATTCCGTTGTTAGTGACGTGGAAACCAAGGAACTTTCCGGAGGAGACCCCGAAAGTACATTTTAACGGGTTCATTTTTAATCCATATTCTCTGCACCGTTTGAAAATTCTCCTCAGGTTGCCTGTGTGTTCATGTTTTTTCTTTGCCTTGACGACTATATCATCCACATAGATTTCTATGATGTGGTGGTTCATGTCATGGAAGATATGCGTCATGGCCCTTTGATAGGTTGCTCCCGCGTTTTTGAGTCCGAATGGCATTACCACATAGTAGAAGTTTCCAAGCGGTGTCGAGAACGCTGTCTTTTTCGCATCAGTCTCCTTCATCCGGATTTGGTTATAACCACTATATCCGTCCATAAAGGAGAACATCTCATGGCCGGTCGTGGCGTCCACTAACATGTCGATGTTGGGAAGAGGAAATTCGTCTTTTGGGCACGCTCTGTTCAAATCCCTAAAGTCGACGCAACAACGTATTTTCCCATTTTTCTTTTTTTACCAGGACGACGTTAGCTAGCCAATCCGGGTGGTGAATTGACTGAACATAATTTGCCTTGATTAGCTTATTGACCTCTTCTTTTATCAGTTCCTCCATGTCATGCGAGAACCGACGCTTTGGTTGCTTTATTGGTCTAGCGGTTGGGGCGGTGTGTAACTCATGGCATACCAGCGTTGGGTTTAAACCGGGCATGTCCTCGTAGGTCCATGCGAAAATGTCCTGGAATTCTTTCAAAAGCGCCACCAGCTGACCCTCTTCTTCGCTGCTCAATTCTGCGCCAACTTCCATCATTTTTGTCTCTGTTGAAGCTCCTACGTTTATGGATTTTGTTTTTGTTGAATGAGCCGTGATGTCTTTTGCCGTTGCTCTCTCGAAAAACTGGGGTTCGTTTCCCGTTGGGTCTTCCTCAATTTCTGCCGTGTAGACCTCCTCACGGGGTTCGAACCCCGCTGATTGCTATAACCGATAAATCTTCCTGCCTCCGGGCAGAGTTTCGATGCGGAATTTTTTATGTGTTCCGGTCTTTTGAGTGTTGCTGCTGCTTCCGGCATCTTGTTGTTGGTAAGTATTTTCCCAGTCCGGAATTGGGGTTGCGTAAATCTGTGTCGTTACCTCACTTGGTTCGCTTAACATGTCATAGAATGCGGCTTCCGCAAGGTTCGCCTCCTCCGTGGAGAATGGGTTTAGCGTTGTCGAAACGCGCTTCTGTTTGCCTTTCAAAATAAATTTGATACATTGGTGGTAGGTGGATGCCACCACTCCGTGCTTATGTAGCCATGGGCGCCCCAACAACATGTGATACGCGGTATGGATATCCATAACATGAAAGGGCTCCGAGGCTCGTATTGGACCCACACGAATCTCCAGATTGATGGTGCCAAGTGTTTGCTGGCTGATTCCGCCGAAACCCTGTACTCTCGTACTGAATCTTTTGATTTCAGTCTCTTTGATGCCAATACTCTCTAATATATGCAATGGAACTAAATTCAAGGATGCGCCATTGTCGATGAACGCTCGTCCAAATTCATGCTTCCGTATTGACGTTGTAACATAGAGTGGGCGCGTGTGGTCGCAGTCTACTCTTCTGTCTTCTTCCGAGAACGTAATGGTACTATACGGGAGCGGGTACTTTTTGTCTAAAAAGGTATTTATGTCTTCGCGTGCTGCAATCCGTGTGAGAATGATAGACGCCTGCCGTGCTTGTTCTGCGTCGAATCCTAGCGTGTCGAAGAATTCGGAAAACAGAGGCTTTTGTTCCACCGCTGCTGCTATATAGTTTGTGTTATATACTGAATCTTGGTCTGTCTTGAGCGACTGCCTTCTTGGCCTTCTTGGCAAACAGGATCTGCATGACACGACACTCGCTGGTGCTATGAGACCGAGTCCGGTGATAGTGACAGTATCTGCTAGTCTTGCGCTGCCTATCAGGCTTAGGCACGTCCATGATTATCTTTTCCTGGGCCAATGGCTGGCGCTCCTCCGTCCTTGGGTCATGGCTGATCATAGCCGCTTGATGTGTTTTAAACGGCTCTTGCCTAATTTTTTCACCTTCGATCTCGATATCTCCTCGTCGAAGTCGTCTGTGAAATCTCCATTTGAGAGTACGGCAATCCTTGGTTGGGTGATCTATACGTCTGTGAAACATGCAATACCGCATGTGTTGCTTGTCTTGCTCAGACGGCTCCCGCGGGCAAGGGGGAAGCTGCATTTCCCTCGTCTTTACCCATTCAGTTAAAAGCTCGGCTACGGTGTCTATGCTACAGGGGTAATCCGGTGGTTCTTCTCTATCATTGTCGAAGTTCTTATGTTGGCGGTTATCTTCGTTTGGTCCGGCGGATCTTTTCCGCTGGGGAACATCATCTTTGACGTATGCAATGGAATGAGAAAATTGCTTCGCATCTATCTGCATGCTTTTCCGATGTACACCAGCGCGGCTTACGGCTTCTTCCAAGTCGGCCAGGGTTTCTAAGCGTCCATTCTGGAAAATTAGGTGGTAATCCAATGGTAAGAGTGCTATGCACATGCCAACCAAATCCTTCTCCGGTATTTTTGTGGGGCATCTTAGGTATGCTGCTCTAAACTGTTGGACTGATGTCTGCATATCATCCGTTTCTTTGAATTGCAGGGTGCACAGGGAAGACAAGGACATTGTTACCGGTTTAGAGTAAAACTTCAGCATGAACACTTGCTGTAGCTCTTCCCAAGAATGGATGCTATTAGGCTTGAGCGTGATGTACCAGGTGAACGCGTCGCCGGTTAGTGATTTTCCAAACTCCTTAAGGCATACATGTTCTTTAGAAGCAGATTCGTTCAACGCCATGGTGAATCGATGCATGTGCTCAGTGGCGTTGCCCGTTCCATCAAATAGCCGGTACTTCGGACTTTTCCATAGAGGCGGCATGGGCTTATCTACTAGTGCTTTAGGTAAAGGGGAGTGTATTGCGTAAGCGTTTGCTTGTGCATGCAAGCCGAAGTTCCTTTCCATGTATTTGGTAAACTTCTCATCCATGCCCTCACTGAGGAAGAGACCTGAAGCCGGCTCTTGAGCTCCTCCGGACCCTTCCCTGGATCCTTGCGTGAAGCCGCGGGGATGTCGTTGGTCTATTGACCCAGAAGTGCCAAATCTCTTCGGAGATACATGTTTGTCTATGTCAGTCTCATCCTCTTCTTCGTCAGTGTCCCCGCCAGGGCTGCTTGCAGTAATTTGCGCTAGTCTTGTCACCAGTGCTTTTCTGCGCGCATCCCCTTCGTGAAGAGAGGCTAGTATTTGCTCACGTTCAGTTGTCCGCAGGTCCTCCTGAGAGTGCTCGTCTTGCTGAGCTGGCTGTACGACCGGAGTGACTTGTCTCACTATTTCATTGTCAGTCGCCTGTATCACCGTTTCCAAGGCCGCATTAGAAGTTCTTGCATTCGAGGTCTGGTTCACGGCTACGCTTGATGACGCAACGGGTTGTCTTCTGCTGTAACCGATTAATCCTAGGGTTGCTCCAGTATCATCCGCTGGAAGGTCGCTTCCGCCAGACTGTTTTTCAGCGGCCATGTTGTAAAGCCCGTACTAGAGTCTATGAGTCAGAGACCTGTGAAGTCACCATTTGTATTAAGTCAGAGAAGTCAGAGGGTACAGACTCTGCTCTAAAAAATAGTACAGGATGATCTTTACAAAAGGTAACAACTGAATGACTAAATATGGCTACTGGGAGACTATTTATATGCATAGTCAACCCTTGGGATAACGACACGTGTTATCCCAAACCAGATCTGGAAATATTCCCTGTTGACTGCCGTACACGTACTCCTCACAGGGCGACTGCTAACGTCAGTCCCTGACTTTTTCAGAGGGACACTGTCATGCTGTCAGTAGCACGTGCCTTCAGCAGTCAAGCTTTTCTGATAGCCGCGGCTTGCATCTGCCGGACGACCCGATATTCCCGCGGAGCTGCAGTTCTTTGCTCCCAAGTTATGATGCCGGAGCCCCTGCTTGCTTATCGGACTTATCTTCCTTAGTCACGCCAAGCGCGCTCGTGATCGCATCAGTGGCTCTCTTTGAGCCATCCGGTTAAAAGGGTGACTGTTTTACCCTTGGTCCGAAAGGGGGTATCTACAGAGATCTTCACAAATATGGCTACCACCAGATTAAACATGTTTCGAATCTTTATTCACACCTTTACTGTATTTGATAATCATAATCTAGACGTTATTACCCCTTGAAGTTCTGTTAATCGGCCTTTAACGAACTCTTGACTATCTGTTGATCACCCCTTGACCAAATAACCCTTGAATATTTGTTGATCATGCTTTCACCTTATTTCTCATTTTTCCTATATAAGTAAACAGACAGCCAAGCAAAAAAAAAAGCAGTCTCTATCTATTTATGTAAACTACATCTCATACTCTTAACAATTCTCTTCTTCTTTTCTGTTTTTTTCTTTGATCGGCAACAATTCTCATTATCTGGCAAGAAATTTGTCAGATAATAGTTGAAAACAAACATGAAATCAGGTGACAATGGAGATGCTATTAGTTTCCAGACAAAGCAAAAGAGCAAGAGATTGCCAGATTTCTTACAGAGCGTGAATTTGAAATATGTCAAGCTGGGTTATCATTACTTGATTACCCATCTCTTTACTCTGATTCTTATACCTATTTTCATAGTTCTTGTCGCCGAAGCTATGCAAACCAACCCAACGGATGTGTATGAGCTTTGGCATCATTACCTCAAGTACAATCTCGTCAGCGTTGTTACTTCCGGGGTTTTCATTGTTACGGGTTTGACTGTTTACATAATGTCCTGGCCTCGCTCGGTCTACCTTGTTGATTACGCCTGTTACCGCCCACCATCTCGCTTCCAAGTTCCAAGCCAGGTTTACCTTGAGCGTTGTCAGGGTTTTGGTAACCTCGATGAATCTTTAATGGAGTTTCAACGTAAGATTGTCAAGCAGTCAGGACTTGGTGATGAGACTTATCTTCCTGAACCATTTCACGACCTATCTGTAAAGCCTACCATGGCCACGGCGAGGGAAGAGACGGCGCAGGTGATGTTTGGCGCATTAGAT
>JAJJMA010327703.1:5714-17061 GCA_023529015.1 Papaver nudicaule
ATCTGTTTAATAAGAATATCATCCTTCCCTTACATCTGTTCTCTAGAAGGTATAGTCCTTAAAATTTTGTGAGTTTTAAAATGGTCTGCCTGGGGAGTTGCAACATATTCTACTTTTCAACCTGTCCTCAATTGGCTATCATCGTCACAGACAGTCAATTCAGAAGAATAGGGGCTGGGAAATTGAAGAAACAGATAGCTAACAAATGAAATAACAAACCTTATCGTCGAAGTCGATGAATACATTGTTTCTGCATAAAAATTGAATATGCAATCAAATGTTGAGAACTCATTTAATGAGACTGATTAAAAAAACATTAAGATTCCAACTCGTGAGGATCCTACCTGATTTTAACAAATGGCAGAGAAACGAAAGGGTAAATTGTTCAGATTTATCCAGAAGAGGTTCTCAATATTTATGAAACGGACTATGTATACAAATATTTAGGTTTAATACTGTTTCCACTCTTTTCTTTTCTTAAAAGTCAGGTCTACTTAGTCCCCTAGTTTCTGCCCCCACGACCAACCTGGCTCCGCCGGAATTCATCATCAAAATATCCTATGGAGCATGGTATTATGAGTAACTGGGATGACGTGGAGAAGATCTGGAGTCACACCTTTAACAATGAACTTCGTGTGGCCCCGAAAGAGCACCCTGTTCCTCTTACTGAAGCTTAACCCCAAGGCTAATCGTGAGAAAATGACCCAAATCATGTTTGAGACTTTTCACACTCCTGATATGTATGTTGTCATCCAGGCCATCCTTTCCCTCTACGCCAGTGGTCGAACAACAGGTAAGCGTCTATAGTGGTTTTAAATATCTAATATCATATGTTGCTATCATGTTCTGACAAACGGGCTTATGCAGGTATTGTTCTCGACTAAGGTGATGGTGTCAGCCACACTGTACCTATGCTTAGTCCTGACCTGGCAAGCTGTGACCTTACTGATGCCCTGGTGAAAATCCTACTGAACGTGGTTACTCGTTCACCACCAGGCCACTGCCCAACAATCTGGCAGCCAGAGACTGCTCCATTAACACTCTCTATTCCTAATCCATAATTAGCACAATTAAAACCATGGATATGACAATGAGTGTAACGCTGGGGATAAGAAAACGTAGTTTGCTTACTGAAACCTATGGACGCTGTGTTCAACACATTTCCTAAACGGAGCAATAAGAAAAATGAAACCCCCTACAAAATGGGTGGATTAGTGGCTCGAGAGCATAGGACTATTTCCCTTACCACCTCTCAAAAGATTGTCCTACTCAAAGTTAGACAGGATGACTAACACCACCCCTTCCCTCTTAAGTACAACAAATTCTCCAGTTCCTTAGCATTGTTACCTCGAGTGTGGCACAAAATGAACACTCCCATAACTTGAAAGCCTATAAAACATCATTTCTAAGTAACATGTGTCAATGAAAGAGTAATTAAATATGTTCGCAAATTAGATCACCAACTTCCAGAAGCAGTCTGTAGTCCACTCAGGAGATTTTACTCTGTATCATGTAGTTAGCTGTATTTATGCGTCCACACTTGTTTTTCATTGAGTCTGTGGTAATTTCTAATTAACACTCAAATATAACAGTTGGATTCTTTTAGGTTGGGTATCAGATAAGATTTAAATTAAGATTTTTACTACCAACTGTTACACTCCAGATAGCAAACACAATGGTCTATATAAGCTAATATTCAGAAGTAAATTCAAACTGATTTACCTGCTAGTATATCCAAAGTACTTTGTGACTTGTGAGCATCAACCAAAAAAAGGTTATATGGATATCTTAAAGATACTCTTTTAGCAGTCAATTTAGCTATCATGCAGTCATCTAGCTTGGGTTGTTGAACTGATACAAACGGAGTATTGCCAGGTGCAGTTGAACTTATCGTCATGTTCCCAAGCATTTCCTACGCATATTACAACCAAATTGGTACCCATTAGCATGTCAATCTTGAAAGAAAGAGTTACTGATAGGATCCAGTAGTAGTTTGCCGCTTCAATAAAGATAAGAAACTATGAACTTGAATAATAACTATAAATGAAAATGATAGAAGAGAAACAATGTTCGCGAGTGCGAAGATAAAGTGAGAAACACTCTTTTATGCAGAGTCATTATATTAAGTCAAAGATAAGGATAGTTTCCTCTTTTAAGAATCAAAGGCTAGTAACATACAGCTAAGCTACTAAGAAACCATCAACAAAAAACCTCTCAAGCAGCCTTTGCAGTTGGCAGCCGCTTCTACCTTTTCAAACCTACAGAAATAACATAACCACTAAATCAGTTTAGGATGGCATTTCACCAAACAACAAAGAACAATATCAACAAATTTAAAAGTTAACCAAACAAAGGACTTTCAATTTATTCCAAGCTAGATAAGGAGATACTTGAGCATTGGTGGCACACTGTCACAGCATAAACTAAGCTATGAATATTATGAATCCCTGTATATGAAGGCCGGTGATGAATACTAAATAAGCTAAACACAAACATTGTTGATACGCTGCATTTATTATCTACATGGTTACCTGTAGATAATGTCTTGATGGTGAAATGATATAGATAAACTTAACTATGTCATCTAAAAGAGTACCTTTAGAACATAAATCAGCTACACAGTCCTGCAAGACCCCAAATAAGGAAGATTGTCCAATAAAGCACGTGGAGAACTCAGTCCAATAATCTGAAAATCAAAATCGACGGAAGAAGAAAACAAAGAAACTTTGAAATTGGAAAAATGGAAGGAGACTATTAAAGGACGAAATTTAAGAAGGAACCACACCTACTTACAGCTCCAATATGCATGTCCAATAGCTACTGCCCAGTATTCGTTTTAGCAAATTAACGAAGCACAAACATAGAAAAAAGTGAATTTGAAACCGCAAAAATGTCAAGACGATTGCATAGTGAGGTTGCGGTTGATTTGAAGATGATTACCTAGAAGAGGAAGCCAGGTAAGTTAGCCCTATTCCATTAGGAAGATAAAGATTACAAATTAAAATTCCAATTGTAAATCGAGTCAGAAATTTGATGAAAAATTAAAGTTGTAGGTTTTGGAAAACATAATTATCAACTCAATCAACAGAAATAAATTTTAGGAGGAAAACATTCTGTTTTGTTAGATGGATGAAGTTGATTTTGATTTTCCATTGGGGTACAACTGTGTGAACAGAAGTCGAAAGAAGAAAAAGACAGGGGACGAACTGACCACCATAGCTCAAGATTAAGATGAAGAAGAAGAATCGATTTCACAGTCTGAAGTAATTTCTGTGAAGTATTCCTATGAAACACCACATGCGTTATTTTTCAACTCTAAACATGGAAGGCAAAGATTTACCTCCTCCCTAACTTGCAAGAACCAAACCAAAGCATGCTTTAACTAATGCTGAGAGCCATCGGATCTCACACTTGGCGAAATCGCAACGGCCTGTTTGTCTAGGCTAAGTTGTCTTCGATGTGTTTTATATTATTGATTAATAAGCATAACATTATTCAACCCGTAATTAGAGCATCTCCAAGGGAGTATGAGGCTCTAAAATTTACTGTTGACATGTTAGAAAATGGATAAAATAAATTATCTTTCTATATTTTTGTTTGAAAAAAGTATTCAAATGCCCTATGGTTCAAACAAAAAAATGCGTTACTACTGTTGACACGTCAGAATTGAATCCCAAACCCATTCATTAATAAGTGAACACTAATCAATCAATTGTGACAGGCATGTTAGGCTGTTCTCTATGGACCAAAAGCAGGGATGAAAGCGACAGAATATCGTCGCCTATACTTCCCTCTCTTTCCTCTTCCCTCACACCCACTGTGAAAGCGCGGTGCTCCTCCCGGAACTGGGAAGAAAGCGAGGAAAGCTTTATCGCTCAAAAAGCGAGATACCTTTCCTCGCTTGCACTTTAGCGAGATAGCTTTCCTCGCTTTCTGGGAAGCGAGATAGCTTTCCTCGCTTTCAGTTTGACCTTTTTTAATTTACACCCCCGTTACACCGGCTGGCGTTGTCGTAGCTATGTGGTTACACCCCGCTTACACTCGCGATTCCGGCCTTTGAATAACATTTACCCACTCAGATTTTTCCTGCATACAACCTTGTACAACCTTGAGTCGCACTCGCAATTTATTTATTTTTTTTTAAATATCACCATGTTGAATGAACTAGGGAGCTCCTTATTTGCTTATTCGATTACACACACGTGATTAAAGCGAGCATGAAATGGGTGAAGAGACAATACATTTTTTACTTGTGGGGGTTGAAGTGATTACACCCTGTCGCCTAAGCCGCAAGAATACTACAACCAATTTTCACAAATATGGCGATGCAACTTCTATCGCCTAGGAAAAAATATCCCCATACCAAACCCAAAGAACCCAAAGAACTCATATGTATTATCACAGTAAAATTTAAATTCAATCAAACTCAATATCTACTAAAATTAATCAACCTATATCATCACATTCAACATAAGCCGCAAGAATACTACAACCAATTTTCACATTTCTCGCGATACAACTTCTATCGCCTAGGAAAAAATCTCCTCATACGAAACACAGTAAAATTTAAATTCAATCAAACTCAATATCTACTAAAATTATTCATCCTTTATCATCACACAAATCATTAATTAAACCCCAAACAACTATATTAGTAATTATAGATCAGATTCATGTAAAAAAACCAAAAAATTCATCCAAAAATTAATAACATACCGCTGCCATTTTTATGGATGAAATCAAATTCCAGAACCTCCCTTTTAATCACCAAACCTTTTCGGACGTACCCGTTCCTTCAATTTCAAACAAAACCTAATATTTATCTCAATTTTACGAAGTCTAGCAGAGGTCAGGGAACAATGGAGGAAGAAAGAAGAAGAAGATAGAAGAAGAGGGAGGAGAAAACGAGGGTGTCGGTTTATTTGGGGTTTTCTGGAGAAGCGAGGAAAGCTATATCGCTTTGACTGGTTTTGACCGGTCAAGCGATATAGATTATATCGCTTCACCTGAGCGATATAAACTATCTCGCTGAGCGAGATAGCTTCCCTCGCTGCAGTGGTGCCTTCATAGCAAACAGGCGTCCGGGAGGGGCACTGGGGAAACCCTGTTGGGATGATTTCTCTCACCTCCATAGAGAACAACCTTAGTAGGGGCTTCCCAAACAAACTTCTGGCGGCAGCGGATCCTTCTCAATGGGCTGGTCATAAACCGAACCAGAAACAATTGGATTTTCCATTGAAGCCTTCACTACAACTTCCTACCTATCTGATCCACAGTTGGGAAATCTTCCAAAATTTTATTTAAATGAATACATTGACATGATTATGGAGTATCTGAATAACAATGAGGATGCTCACATTTTTGGCAGGTCTCCTTATTTAATGGTATTCCATCAGGCTGGCCAACTACAGCCATAAGGAGGGATTCAAGAACCAGAAACTCAAAGAGCCAATGCAACCGTCACCAACAGTCCCAACAGCTCCAATTGATGATCATGCTGCACCCAACACTGCACCTGGCATCTCAACATGCTCAACTCCAGACAACAACTCTTCAACAAGTGGTGAACCAACTCTTTCAGACATCATCACCTACACCAGAAGAACAAGAGTTCCAGATGCAGCAATCTCGGCACCACCAGCAAAGGCAAGGAAAATTGCCCACCATCAATCAGAAGACGGTGGAAACTTCTGCGCTCTTAATGATCACCAATTAACAACCTTCCCAGTACCTGGAGTGCGGAAGGATAGGTCAAAAAGATCATTCTCTTCAACTTCTGAAAGAATGCACACTATTGAAGAGCTACATGAAGGTGAAGAATTGGCGGTGAATGTGCTCTCCTCTGGAATGCGATTGCTTGGCATGAACCAGCACTCGCATCAGCAATGATCGGGTCAGGCATGAACTATCAGAGGTTCAACCCTACTCTGATAGTTCTCATGGAGTAGATGTACACTCCAATCTTGATGCTGCACACGGTGTTCTTCTTTCACTCTGGCAGACATGCACATACTTTTTTTATGGATGACAAAGACAACACGGTTTTTTGAGTTACACGGTTACTGTTTTTGGTTCTACATTATGCTTCTGGGCTTCTCTTATAAGATGTCCATTATGAAGACCTCATGGTCTTCGCACCATGCCTCACTGTGGTGTTTAGGTAGTTGGGTTCGTCTTTTGTCTTTGGTTATATTCCTACGCATTTTTCTTTGTCGGGTGTATCAACTTTGCAGTTTGGGGTTGTCTTAGGTTCTGGGCGGTCGTCATGCAATTCGGGTTAACATTTATGTATCCTTTCATGCCTTTTTGATCTGTAACACTAAACTGTTTGTAACCGTTTTGTTTATCTAAATAATACGACCTATCTTTCAAAAAAAATAAAAAATCTAAAAACAAATGCATATCAGGATGGAAGATGTCCTGTGAGGATATTGATGAAGATCTTTCGGTTGATGAAACATATGTCATTGTCACTCTTGCTTCTAGAATGATCAATCTTCGAATAACGATTATGTCACATTTCGATATACTGTATCTCGACTCAAACTCCAGATCATGCTTGAATAGGCACAACATGGTTATCTCGACTCAAACTCCATACCCTACTCGATTAGGCAAAAAGCCCTACCTGATTAGGCATATCACCTAAAGGCCCCGATGCCACATAAAGGAATAGGCCATGATGTCATATCTCCCCTAGTGCCTTGACGCCAAGGCCCTGATGCCAATTATAAAAAGTCCTCGAGCAGTAGGCACAGAGCTGATGTACATGTAGCCGTAAGGGCCCTACGAGCTACATGACACAGTCCTCTACCCACAAGATACCCCGTTAGCGGTGGGTACTTTGCATCAAAGCTACATAAGCTAGAGGCATTTGGACCCACTACCATACAACCATGAGGACCTCTCTTTTGAGGCGTCGAGGGGATAATAAATGGGATTAACATCTGCCTTTAGGGCGGATGGAACCCCGAGGCAGCTAATTAGCTTACATTCATGGGAATGGTAGGCGAGTTTCGCAGCCGAGGGACCTCCTTCGAAAAATCAAATGTAGCCTCGAGGAGGGGAAACGAGAACAGAAGGGTCGAGCTTCAGGACGCGATAGGAGAACAGTACCATGTCTAAGCTCCAGCCTTGACCGGCACTCCCCCATCGTGCTACTTTATTATCGAGACCCAGAATAACAGCTACCCACCATAAGATTCCTACTTTACTTAGGCTAAACGGGTTATCAGGACACCACCATGTCCTCTCGGAAGATACCTGGTATCTTCGATACCCACCTAATGTACTGAGGCAAAATGGGTACCTATGGTCTCGATAGCCAGTGTTTTCTTTAAACCAGGCAAGTAGCTCAAAGCCTTTGGGAAGAGTGATCCGTAAGCCCCCACTATCTTGGTATACTATCTCCCACATCGAAGTAAGCCCTAGAGTTGCACTTTAAGTAACCTTAGAAGCCTAGAATTTGCAAGGTAAACTTTGTGCTTGATCACGAGTTGATAGGCAAGCAATACATATAAGAAGAAGAAAAAGAGATTACGAAAAACAACAGCAACTCCATTACGAAAGAGAGCAAAAGACATGCTCATGATACATAGTTTACAAAGCAAAGCAAAAAAAGACAACAAAGAAAAAACAAAGCTTCAGTAGTACAATTCGAAAACACAAAGGAAAGACTGCGCAAGGAAAATTACAAAGTTAGCAGAAGGAATGTAACATCTTCTATGCAGTATCTTCGGCAATCTCCTTAACATGGGCATCACTAGTTTTAGGAGCATCCTCGACATCATTGGTGACAGTTCGATGTCAAGGTTCAGTATCTTTGCCAATACCATCACCACTGGTTTCAGCAAGAATTCTTCAAAGATTCCTCCTTTGGCTCTTCGACTTGAACCCTCTCGCTTTGATTCTCCTTTTCCTTACCCTCCAGTATCCCGCCACTTCCTTCAATCAGCTTCTCGCCCCCTACCGCATGCACATCCACCATTTCTTCCTCTTTAAATGGCTTCTCGCCCCATGATTCTTCCACCACTTTCTCCTCTTCATCTCCATTTTCTTCTTCACCACTCTCATCAGCAATCTCTTATTCACTCACTTCTTCATCGGACTCTTCATTACCGGCCCTCTCCTTTATCATCTTTGCCACTATAGCTTGAACCTTCTTGGGAGAGATCAACCCTTTATCGGACTCCAATTTAGCATCAGGGTCCTTTGTCCCGTTAGGGTAGTACATCGGCTTCATCCCAAACTTTCTAAGAAGTTCACGAGTATGCATGCGGCTGAACAGAGTCGTCCGATCAAATTCTTCATCTATGTGTTGATTCAACGAAGCAACTTGCCCTTTAAGGATGTTGATTTATTCATTCTTATCATCACAGCTCTTCTCCAATAAAGAAAAATCCTTCTCTCTATTTTTCAGCTGTAACTCCAGCTTTGAAACCAGTTCGGATTGAGTTTTTAAGTTTGCAGAATAGGTATCTCGTTCACCAGCAACAGTTTCGAGCTGCTTGCCCAAATCAACTACACTTTCTGTATACGGACAATGAAATATTAGCTCAAACAACATGGGAAGAAGAATCAAAGAAGCAGTTAACTTGGTGTTATTTTACCCCTGTTCTTCACAAGATCATCCGAAAGATCGTCCTTCTCGTGACGCAAGTTCAACAACTCCTTGTCAAGACGAGCAATTTCTTTTCCTTGCGATCTGGACAAATTCAACAGATACATGCCATGGTGATAACCCTACAAAGCAAACAACACGTTATTATGCAAGCAGCAGAGGCAAGAAAAGATTGCAACAATTATAGAAACATACTTACCCCTTCGAGGAAAGCCTGGTGTTTAGTCCATTTCGAATCTAGGGTCTTGATATTCCAAACTCCAGAAAAAGCTTGAGAAAAAAAGGTAGCAAGAGAAGAATCGAGTTGGTGCTTTGAAGGATCCTTGGCATAAGCCTTCAGATGGTCAGCAATATCCTGGGCGAAAGGAACAGATCGAGAGCACTGCTCCTTAAACTTCTGAATTTCTTCCTCGGAATAGGATATGTGAGAAAAGCTCGTAGGAACAGAAGGACTACCAGAGGAAGGTACGGATTGCCGTAGTTCGGAAGCATCAATCAGCTCACGGTTGGTACCATACACATCCAAATTTACACCAGATTGAAGAAGATTTGATTCAAACTTAGCGGCTCCGAGGCACCCAGGGTGGCGGAGGCAGCAGGCTTCTTTGTGGAATCACCATCATTTCGAGAAACTTTTGGCAACGATTTCTTCGAAGGATGTTCGAGGGGAGAACTCCCTTTACCCTTTTTCGATCGGTGAAGGACATCCTCGTCATCCTCGGTTTCTTCGTCTTCAACTTCCACGATGCTAACATTCGGAGGACCCTCAACCCCTTTAGCAACATCTCGTAGAGTACCTCTTTGAAGTAGCCACTTTCGAAACAACCGCCTTGGGATTACTCCCCTTTCCCATTCTCCCTTTCACAACTTTTTTACGTTCGGGATCTCAAATGCAAAAATCCATCAACCCCTGACCACCCGTAACCATCTCGATCTGCTGAAAAACAGTCAATTCGTCAGGAAAAAAACAGAGGTAGGTATTCATACCCAGAGCATAGCTGAGGCAAGTTGTGTTTGTTACCTGACCACTTGGCCCCTTTCCAGCATCGGCTTGCTTCGACTGCCTTTTTCTTTTCTTCGAATCTTCACCCCGCTCCTGGTTCTGCAGTTTGTTCAGTCTCTCTTGTTCCTTCTAAGAAAGAGCACGGCGTAAGAAAATAATTCCAAAAAATAAGGATGTTTAAAGTAAAGTAGCATACCTTCGCTTTGTAAGCGGCAATTTTATATTGGGATTCCTTATGCTCTTCCTCAGATAAATGCATTTTATATTATTCAACAGGTGGGAAGGAATGGCCGCTCTCAAAGCCTGTTTGCTCAATCCTTCTTTCTTCATCAACAAAACCTTAAAGGATAGGACCTTCGATAAGAACAGGCTTCGTAAACCACACGTCATCGCTAGAATGGTGAAGCAGTCTATTCATAGTAGATTTGATGGGATCCACGTCTTCAAGAACATGCACCACATTCAGCACCTTTCCGAACCTCACTCCCCAGGGAGCACCTTCCTTAAGCGTGCCCTTTTCGACTTTGTAATGCTTGAAGAAATTATCGGCAGTCCAAACATCAAAAGGATTCGAGTCCTCCGGGAACTTCTCGTAATAATGTGATCTACCTTCCGAGCGAGCCACCCACTCACTAATCAGTCGAAGAGAATTACCTGTCAACTGCATCATGCCACAAGAAGGGGCGATTTGAGAATAAATCTCGTAAAACAAAGGATTCCGAGGATTATATAAAGGAATGGGAAGACCGGCGCCCAATTGCTCGCCGGTAACTATAATCCGTCTATCGTTGCAATCATGTTTAAGAATAAGCTCGGGAGTTAAAGTAACTTTTTTATCAAACCATGTACAAGGGAAAAGATCCATATTGAATCCAAGAAGTTTAGCCCTGTTCACCCAACTAAGTTTGGGATCTATAGAGAGTAGTGATAGAAATGGACTTACATTAGTTGGTATTTTCAAGTTTTCTAGCTTGTGAAGTTTTGTAAAAAAATTGTGGTCAAGTATAATCATAGTGTTGTGACTTGGAATAATTTTGTTCTAATTATAAATTGAATCCAGTTTTAAATATAGTATGTTCTAGTTTTGAAATGATTTAGTTTCAATTTTTGTATTTATAATTCTGGTTTTGGTTGGTTTTGATTTTGATTCAGCTATTCAGCTGAATCAATTTCATTTTTTTTTATTTAAAAATACTTGCACAACGACACTTATACGTGTCTCAGGTTGCGACACTTATAAATGTCTCAGTCAACAGCGACATTTGCATGTGTCGTTCCAAACTGCTACGGAGATATTGCGACACTTGATGCGACACATGTAAATGTCGTTGTTGGGCTATAAACGACACTTACCTCGTGTATCTGAGCGGGCATTTTCCACTAGTGTATATTTAGTGGTTCAGCCTTTATGAAGTACTTTATAAACTAACATGAAGAGAAAAGGTGATAATACATCACCCTATCTCAGTCTTTTTTGTTGTTTGATCTTGTCAGTTTGCACTGCCATTCACCAATACAGATGTTTGTGTCAAGGAGAGGCACCAAAAGATTCAGTTCCTCCATTTTATCCAAAATCCTTCTCATTCTAGCATTCTATCTAGACATGGCCAATTCACATTAACAAAGGAACTTCCAATGTCTAGTTTCCATAAAACTCAAGATAAATTGGCTTCCAGTCTAGCCTCAATCAATTCCCAACTACAAGGATTCCATCATGTATATGA
>JAJJMA010327729.1:3418-20111 GCA_023529015.1 Papaver nudicaule
TTTTTTTTTTTGAATACGAAAGGATATATTTTTGTTAAAGAATATTTTTAAGAATATTGATAAATAGCTAAAATATTGGTAATTTTTGTTTTTATTTTTGGATAGTTACAATTTTTCATGGTATGTTTTGATTTTCTGTATTATACTATTTGATGTATTACCTTTTTAAGAAAAATTACTCCCATCAAAGTACTCTTCTCATTTATTTATATTTTTAGTTGTTTGGTTTAAAAAAAAATCGCAAATAAATAATTAAAGATTTGTTTCCTTTTATTTCAAGTCTAAAAAAAATCTCATTTTTATTTTTATTTATTTTATTTTATTTCTATATCAGAATTTAAGTGAGCCCTAAATTCAACGGTTTAAGATTTTAAAAAAAATGTGTGAGCGGAGTGTAATTAAAATTAAATTTTCGACCAATCACAATCGATACGTTAGTTACCCACGTGGGTGAGCGAAATTCATCGATTCACATCCATTGATCTTACAGATTTGAAAACACTTGAACGGCCGAAAATGTCCAGCCAATCAAAAATATGATTATAAAATGTCCGGCCAATCACGTTCCAAATTTTTTTCACCCAACCAATAGAAAAGTAGGTAACGCTCCCGTTCAATGTGGAGTGAGGGATGGTATTGAGTGTTTAGTTTGTTGATTACTTACCTTTCCGGGGTAAATAGTGAAATTTTTAGCCCTTTTCTCATTTTACGGTGACAACTAAAAAAATCCGGAATTTAGATGTCGCATCACGGTGGAACCACAATCAGCGACCTATTCGTAGTTTACGCTGTGACTATTTTACCCCTCTACTTAACATGATATTCACGTAATATCCCCAAGAAATTTGGTAAAACTTTATACAAAAGGTTAGTTTTTCCAAAACCCTAAACCTCTCTATTGAAACTTTCTGCTAAAAAAGATTTCTTCCTGCAAGAATTTTGGATTGAAGTAATGGAAGCTCAACAGCAGAAAGATATGGACAGCAATAGCACTATCATGTGTCTATTAACAGACCCACAAGGAGTTCCTATAGGACCTTCTATGTATCTTCCACATACCGCTGGACCTCTTCAGCTTCAACAGCTCGTCAATAAACTTCTAAACAATGTAAGATACTTAAGGCTTTTTAGTTTCTTTGGATTGGGTTTCCTGAAAGCTCAATTCTTATAAGTGTTTGTTTCATTTTTCAGGAGGAGAAATTGCCTTATTCATTTTACATATCAGATCAAGAGCTTGCAGTGCAACTCGGAATTTATCTCGAGAAAAACAAAGGTTAACATACAAACAGCAATTTGAATTTATGATTTTATTATGAATTGTTTGGTTTATTGACTTTTTATAAGCTGAATTACTGCAGTTTCTGTGGAGAAGGTGTTGCAGATTGTTTACCAACCTCAAGCAATCTTTCGTATTCGTCCAGTCAATCGCTGCTCTGCTACTATTGCAGGTATGGGATATTAATTTGGTGGTCTGCTTATTGAATTTCTGCAAATTAGGGATTTTTTTCCCAGTCTCGGATACTCAAATTGGGTACCTTTGTGAAACAATTGTTATTGATGATATTTGTTTTTTACTGCAGGTCATACAGAAGCTGTTCTTACAGTTGCTTTCAGCCCTGATGGCAGACAACTGGCTAGCGGCTCTGGCGATACTACTGTGCGCTTATGGGATCTTACTACCCAAACACCAATGCACGAATGCAAAGGTACCGTATTTGAGCTCTTATTAAGGATTGTTGTTTAGTAATTTTAGTTGATTCTCATTTTGATGGTAGTTTCACCCAACTAGTTGTTCTGGTATGAATGAGTGGACATGGTTTAGTTTAGGTGGCAGTTGGAGTGACCTAGCAGTTAGAGAAGCACTTTTAGCTAGTGGGTGTGGGAACAGCCTCACCTTGTAAAATGGGAGACTGGTGATACCAATCTTTATACAACTTTGAATCTTTTGAAACACTTGTAAGGAACCTTAAGGTAAAAGACTATTGTATATATTTGTGTTACTTATTTCGTGTAGTTAGAGGTTCTAATCGTTGTACACTTGTACTACATTTTGGTTGTGACTAAGTTGTTGTAAGAACATATTTAAGTAAATATGTTCCAATCTGCTTGAGATAGAAAGTTCAGTCTTACCCTGTATGCGCAGCTATAGACATCATGGGGATATGTGGGATCAACCTTAGTCTTGTAACAACTGGAATATGAATCCCAGTAAAATATCTTAACTTCATTGTCTCACAACTTATTCAGGACACAAGAACTGGGTTCTTTGTATTGCATGGTCACCTGATGGTAAGCATCTTGTAAGCGGTAGCAAATCTGGAGAAATTCTAAGCTGGGACCCGCAGACTGGGAAGCAATCAGGAAATCCATTTATTGTAAACTCTCATGTTCACTTATTGGTCTTATTTAATTTACCTTTTCTTTGCTAGGAATAGTTTGTTTTTCTTCTAATGTTTGTCTTAATGAAAGTCACACACTCTTACTCTTATTTCAGGGTCACAAAAAATGGATTACTTCCATATCATGGGAGCCTGTACACCTGAGTTCTCCATGCCGCCGCTTTGCAACTTCAAGTAAAGATGGGGATGTACGTATTTGGGACATTTCATTAAAAAGATGTGTCATTTCTCTTACTGGACACACACTTGCAGTTACTTGTGTTAAATGGGGTGGAGATGGAATGATATATTCAAGGTACACTTATTTGTTTTCTTGGTTCTGATTTAACTCAACCATTTTATTTTTCATCGACTCATCACAGTTATTATGATCAGGTTACTAGTTACTACGTATCTGTGTGGTTTACTTTTTTGTTTTTTGCCACTGACTTCAAGAGCTTAGTCAATTCATTCACGAATTTTGTATTATATGGATATAGATGAAACAAATTATACTTAGCATCATTTTTTTTTCTTTCAAAATGACTGTAGAATATTTAAAAGCTCTAATTTTGTTATCTGGATATGGAACAGTGTTTGTTGCTCAAAATATAAACACAAAAAGAGCTCCTTATAAACATATCTGCTATTACCTGGTGATATGATATTTACTGATCAAGTATCAGAGGGTATAGATGAGTTTTATTTACCTATTTAAGTAAATTTTTGCAGCTCTCAAGATTGTACAATTAAAGTATGGGAAACTACACAAGGCAAGTTAGTTCGTGAACTGAAGGTAAATATATCTATAGTTGCTTCTAACTAGTGATTTATAAGTTTCGGGTTCAAGCTGTCCTAGTCTTCTGATGGAGATGTAGTTCCAAGATACTTTGTTGTTGTCTGGTCTGGAAAATTACCAACTTGTACTTAATTCCTCCTTTTATTCTGGTAGTCGTTTTCTCTAAAGAGCTTTAGCTTTTGGTATCACGCTCTGACTCTGATATGTTTTACGCTTTGATTAATTTCAAACACCTTATGATTTTAAATTTCTAGCGTGTACATTTTTAATTTCTTAGTTATATAATGTTGTTTTAATTCAAGCTTATTGATTTTGGTCTTAGGGGCACGGACACTGGGTGAACTCTTTGGCGTTGAGCACTGAATATGTGCTTCGTACAGGAGCATTTGATCATACTGGAAAACAATATTCATCACCTGAGGAAATGAAAGAGGTAGTAGTCCTTTGGTAGTCTCTTACTTTACCCTTGTGATCTTAGTCCCTTTGAACAACTGCATACAATGAGTTTGGGCTTCCATTTAGGTTTGGAACTATGAACTCTGAAGGCAATTTAGGAAGGGAAACTTACTTTTCCTTTCTCAATATGGTGCTAGATGAGTTTGTTTATAGTATAGTACTTTGTAGTTTGAGCATCAGCTGTCAAATGGCAGCTCATCCCAAATAATCAAAGAGAAAAAGACTGCTTTTGGTGTGTCTTCCCAACCAGTAAAATGTTTTTTTCCTTCTTTTTTTTGCTTGAAAACTTTGTAGCTATCAGTTAGTGCAATTTGCTTGAAAACTTTGTAGCTATCAGTTAGTGCAATGATTAATGTATCTCTGCCATAACCTCAACTACCTCAGAGCATAAATAATCTATTATGGGTTTCATTTCTAGCCTACCCCAACTTGTTTGGGACTAAAGGCTTGTTGTTGTTGTTGTTGTTGTTGTTGTGGTGTTATCTATTATCTTCCACACTTTCGCTCTTCTTCTGCAAAGTCACAAGCTTTATGTTGGTAATTTTGTTGCATTGGTGATTTTTTTTTCTCAATTGTCTGTCAGGTGGCTCTTGAAAGGTATAACAAAATGAGAGGAAATGCTCCTGAAAGACTGGTATCTGGGTCTGATGATTTCACCATGTTCCTTTGGGAACCTGCTGTCAGTAAGCACCCAAAAGCTCGCATGACTGGTCACCAACAGGTAAACCGTGCTTGTTTTCTTTTTGTAACTTTTATTTGCCTTGGTTAATTACTTTGCACTCATTGCACTTCAGTCTTTATAGTCAATTTCTATAGTTCTATAGTCGGTGGCAAACTTTATTATTTGGTCTGCTAATCCTCAAAGTTTAAGTATGTGCAAAATAATGTTTATATTCTTACATTTGCTTAACACATGAGACTCTGAACCTGCCTTACAGCTTGTGAACCATGTTTACTTCTCCCCGGACGGGCAATGGATAGCAAGTGCTTCATTTGACAAGTCAGTCAAGCTGTGGAATGGTACCACCGGGAAGTTTGTTGCAGCTTTCCGTGGTCATGTTGGACCTGTTTACCAGATAAGGTTCGAATTCTTTCATAGTATTCCCTTCTTTTCTTCTCTCTCCTTCAAGTAAGTTGCTCTTTAGCCCGTTCTGTGTTTTATTTTTCAGCTGGTCTGCTGATAGTAGGCTTCTTTTAAGTGGTAGCAAGGATTCCACGCTGAAGGTAATAGTTTGATGCCTTTATTCGATTTGTAAATTTTTCATCAATAGTATATTTATAACGAATTGTCACTAGATGTTTTACTCCCTCAGAAACTCTTACAATTATTTAGAATGTAATTCTAGTCCATCTTGGGTCCTAAACGAGAATTTACGAGAAGCAGCGTTGTGTCATATATATTATACTTTTCTCTGTTACTGTGCTGAACATTTCTTCTGTGATACAATTTATAATTTTAGGTTTGGGATATCCAGAAACAAAAGTTAAAGCAGGATCTTCCAGGTCACGAGGATGAGGTATGTTTTCTTCTCTAATTTTGATTTCTCTGCTTTTACTCCTGAACTTTTATAGCAACACTAATTTTGGTTACTTTTCTTGAAAAGGTTTTTGCTGTGGATTGGAGTCCGGATGGTGAGAAGGTAGCCTCAGGGGGAAAGGACAGAGTGATGAAATTATGGATGTAGTAGAGCTGTAGAGACAGAAAAGTAGTCTAGTCAAGTACTATTTGTATTTTATCGGATCAGTTTAAAGAAACAGAACCCTACTTAATGATTCAATTGTTTTCTGGATTTAGAATTTCTCAAATTTTGTGATTGAGAAATTGTCGCTCCCTGTTCATATGATTTGTTAAACTCTTTAAATCTTCTGTGAATTCAACTGAATAAGATTAAGTGGGAACTGTACATTAAGGAAGAAACCCCACACTTATGAAACGAAAAAGCTCTTAAACACAGAAACTGATCAGAGCAAAAAACTGAACCTATGTATTATCATGGATATATAATTAACTATACAAGAAAAAAAAAGCCGCTACACTCCCAACCAACAATTAGAAGAAGTGTTCTTTTACATTCATGAACAATTAGAAGTAAATACAGTCACCTCATACCAAATGCATCTTTCATCCTTTGTAATAAAAGGAATTAACTAATTACGGAAGTATTTCCCCGTCCTCCAAGTCTGAATTGAAGTTCACCACATCTTCCTCTTCTTCTTCTTCAGCATAATCAGCTTTCAGGAATAGACCCAGTTTTTTCAATGGGCTAACAATTGAACTTCCAAATACTTGACAACATTCCAACTTCTCGATGTCTTTTAGAATTTCAAGGTTCTCATAAATTTCAACGGTCTTCTCCATCTAAAAGAGAACCCATTGCAACAATTATAAACTATTTCTGACAGAAAATTGAAGAAAAAAATGAAATGAATGATACAATGATAAAAACCTTTTCCAAAGCAATTCTAGCAATTTCTCTTTCCCTCTGTCTCTGCATCTTCAATTCCATTTCCCGGCTCCTCCGTAATGCAACTTCAGAAGCAACTCTAATCTTGGCTAATCATCAAAAAGCAAAAAAGGTTTAGTAGTACATTAGGAAAGAGAACAAATTGTGATTGCAGACACAAATCCCTAACAATCACATGAACACTAGATATATTGCCTACACAGTTGAACTTTAATACAAAGCCCGCAATGGACTTTGGTCAATACACTTAATGTCTTTGGAGATCTTTAATAATATGAGGTTTTGAATTTATTTGAAGTCATGTCTAGACATAACTGCATAAGATTGCAAAAGTTGTTTTGTCTTAATCTCTCATCCATGATAAAGATCATGTAAGCCATCGGAAAGCTACCCAAAATCTTCACCTTTACCTCATGTTATCATTTCCATAGTTGTTTTTTTCCCCTTTGATGTCCTCTTTTAACTATACATGTTCTAAATTGTAGCACACAATCACAATGAACTACAAAGACGGCAGGCTAAATGACCCATATATAGGACTCCCCTAAGAATACTTTGAAAGCACGGCACACCAGCCACCAAGAAATGCTCATTTAAAATCAAGCAAATGTGTTTATGTGATCGTGATTCTTAGCTAGACCTGACTAGAAAAGAACCACAGACCTGCTTTAATATATTGGCTGTGCTTTCACATGCAAGCCAATACATAAAAGAATGTACTGAAGGGTTTTCTAAGTACCTTGTTGTTGCTTTTTTTCCAATATTTCTTTCTCCTTTTGCATCTTCACGGAATCACCTTTCTCACCCTAAATGGACAGTGTAAAGCAATTAGGTCTGTGACTGTCTGCCAAACAATGTAACCTATTTTAAGTCATACTGCTTAGGAGCATAGGTCCACAACCAACAAAAACTCACATTGCACAACAACTTATTATGCTTTGCTCTCACGATGGTGTCAGCAAAACGTCTCTTTAGCATTGCAGCACGGAGAGCCTTCTCGGGAGTCATCTGCCCATCATCATCGATCACCTCAACTAAATCACAAGAAAGATAAAATATCAGGTAATGAGAGTTCGCGAAGGCATAATTCTAGACAATCAATTTACTAACCTTCTTCACAAGCAACGGGCGTGACAGGAGTTGCAGGAGGAGCACTATATTTGACATTTCGGCCATCTACAACACTCGCAACTCTGACAAGTCAAATCTCAATGTAATCCAGAACAGCCAAAATACAGAAGAATATGAAAATTCAGGCAATACAGCTTTCACAGATTACCAAGATGAGAGAACTCATTCTCACCGTTAGCATTAGGATCCAACGTGATAATTTGCTGTCCACCAATGCCATTAGCTAGAGGATCCTAGAAAAAAACATTAAAAAATTATATACCTGCAATAATTGGTTCTTCCTAATAGAAAACCCTAGATGCGAAATATGTTAACAGATTATAGTAACACATACCAAGTTATGTGAACCAGCAGGATGTGCAGATTTATTCGCACACCGAACTCTGCCAGAACCTACAAGCAAGCAAATTACAAGAGGAACAAGAAAACACATGGAGTCAAACCACTGAAGTTTTGTGTAGATATAAATGACTGATCAGTAACAAGATCTATGAAACAGGTCAGGGTACGACTTACTTGAAGATCGGAAGAGTTCATTTTGACCAATTGATTGGTTATCTATGCTTCCACCATCAACACAGGCAACTACTTTTGTGTTAGGAGTAGTGTGGGCACATGCTCCTAAACATGTATACAAATTAGGCATAATAACAAACTTACAGGCAGCATTAATGATGCAGTTCTAGGGTACGAAAGAGTTCTAGTAGATCATACCATTGTAGAGCTTTTTCTGTATGGAGCCATTCCCACCAGACTTTTTTACCAGAACAGACTGTAAACATAACAAAAAGTTCACTCTTGGATAATTCAAATGGCAAAAAATAACCCAGAGAAAATAGAAACACTTGAGGTGAAATGATTGAAACTGAAAAGTTATTTACCGTTGCCGGTTTTGAATCAAGATATGGCTTTATTATTTTATGCCATTTTGACAGCTTATCGTCATCAAATGCATCAATGTCGATATGGATTTTTTCTTCCATTTGATCAATCAAACCAGATCTTCGCAAACAATTGAGTACGTCTGCTGAAACTTTTCCCTTTAATATTTCCGTGATATCTTTTCTCATCGTAGTCCTAAGGGAAAGTGGCAATAAAATTTTCGGCAATGCATTCAAATTAGATGGAGCATCTTCTTTTGGACCACCTTTTCTCAGAGCTTGAGCTTCTTCCGATCTTTTATCTAGAATTGGCTTCTGAGCAACCATTGAGCTTCCTGAAATCCATTTTGCTTGAACAGCTTTCCACAGTGATTCAAAATCGCTATTTAGCTCCTGAGCAAGTCGATGAACATCATCATCTGGTGGATTATATAACATGGCATTCGAAAAGGTTAATCGCACATCACCGGCGAACGCACTGCTATCCAAATACGATTTTGTCCGTAGATTGCGCTTAACTGTGCCCAGGTCCATGGGTTTGGTGATAATTGTGAAATAATCTGGAATATTAAACTTTCTTGGGTTAACCGGCTCATTAAAAATCCAAGCGGATTGATGAGACATTAGTTTCCTTAATATTATAGAACAGTCTAGCCTCTTCTTACAGTCAAGTATCTGCTTCTTCTCTATTTGACCACCCATAGACTTTCCAGTCCCAATTTTATCAACACGTGCCACTATGGCTCCCCTCTTTTCCTGTTTACTCATCTCCGTGTAGGGGTCTTCTTCACAAGATGTAAAGGAAAGGCCACTTGAACAATTTGACGACTCTATCTCGATAGTATTTGTTCTTCTTCTCTTCATCTTTCTGCCATCTACCTCCACCGACCTTTCACGTTTGTGGGCATCTGGCGAAATAAATTCAACATTGGGCATTTCAGTGATGAACATTTCCAGTTGATTAGAGTCATTCTCAACGACTTTGTTCGCACATGTTTTCCTCTCTGTACCAGCAATAACGGGATAAGTTTTACACTTTAGTGTTGGTTGGTTACACCCATACGAAAGATCAAATAATTTAGTACCTCTATTTGGACAGCTGTTCCTGAAGTTTCTCAAACGACCTCCTTCCAAAGTGGCAGAATATATCTCATGATTTCCTTTCTTACTTTCGGCTTCAATAAGTTCCGTTCTAGATCCCAGCTGAGGAAGTCGAACCTTAACTCTATTCCTCACGGCCCTCCTTTCAGAAGCAGCCATACCAAAGATCAATGTCAGAGCTTTGTCTTCTGGACCATCGTCTAGAGACAAACTCTCTGCAGAAACCGTGCACAAAAGTAAGTAGTGTTAATCAGTAGTGTCAAACCCCCAAAGCAGAAACAAACTGAAACATGAAACTTATCAGTAACATCACAAGTGTCTAGTGTAAATCCTTTTCAGTACTTCCTCAGATATCGAAACTGGGTTTTAATTTCTCCCTGTAGCTAAAATTTCTGTAGTTACACTAGTTTAATTTTGTCATGAAGAAGAAACAAACAGTCATCAAGGAAATTAAATTGACAAAATTAACAGAAACCCTAAAATGACTTCTATATACACTGAATTTTAAGGTTATTCCTCGAAATTAATTGATGAAGAGTTAATTATGACTAAAGAAATGTAATGATACATAGAATTTTAGAATTTCATGTCGAGGGTTTTAGAATACTAGGGTTTAAGCTTTTAACGATGAGGAAGATAGAAAAAGGATAACTTAAACAACTGAAATCGTGAAAAACAAGATACACTTTACCTGCAATTTGCGATAGTTGTCTCTGTTGATGATGTTAAATCCTAAGTTGGACTCCCCTCCTCTATCGATTTCACTTCGACGCTTCCTAAACTAGTTTGATGACCGACTAAGGGATAAAAAAGGAAGGGTGAGATGTTTTATGTTTGTGTGGGGTTTTGCAGTTAATAAGTCCGAGTTGTTGTTTTGGGCCTTGACAGTTGAGCTTGAGGCTCAAAAGAAAAGAAGCCCGAAAGTTGAGAGAGATGCACTGGTCTAGTGGTCTTAGACCATCTCCAACGGTGGGTGGAAATATTCTTTTGTGGAGATTTTATTTAGATTTTTATTTTGAAGGGTTTATATATAGATTAACCTTCCTCAATCCCAATTTGTGACTACCACTTTTCTACTACCATTTGCTACCGGTCCTAGGTGGCAACCCCAAGAAGCAAAAATCTTAAATACCTTTGCCAAACGGTCCCTTATCCTACCTATCTTCTTTCTCCATTAGTTTTTCATCTTCCCTTTCAATCGTGCATTATTTTCGAACGAAATTTATACAGAGCAGCTTTGTTTTGAAAAAACCGAGTAATATCAGACAGGGAAAAACAAAGCATCTCTGTTTTAGGTGTTTATGGAATTCCTTCTTGGATGGTTTTTTGGATCAATTCAGGTTTTTTCAATACATATGAGAGAAATACTTGAACCATATGAACTGATGCATTCAAAGGCACGGACAGACATAAAAACACAATAAATTAACCTACACACTTAATAGTAAGAAGGATCTTCATCTTAAAAATACAAAACACTGCTGCTGGATACCGCGTTACACCAAAATTAGCACCCACTTAATAGTAAGAGGGATCTTCATCTTAAAAATACAAAACATTGCTGATGGATAACGCGTTACACATCAAAATTAGCAATTAACAAAGGTCGGGGTTCACAAAATAATGGTCGAGATTATGGGTTCAACAATCCAGATGAGGCTTCGGTGATGGATTGAAGCAAGAAGAAGACAGAGGAAAAACGATAAGAAGTAAAGTAATGGTGGACCATAATTTTTGGTGATGTGGAATGAGTTCATGTGCAGTAGTGGTAGCCACACTTAATTTTCGAACCTTAAATCCAATAAACTATCTTCAACAGTGTTATTTTAACCTTTAAGATATCTTATAAGGATAAAATCTTAACCATTTAATTTAATTTAAAATAATTATTAAAGGAAAATAAAATAAAATGAAGGGTCTTCACGAAAGTCTAGTTAAGACTTTTTCTAACACTTTTTCTAGTCCATGTCATCACTCCTAAACTCAAGGACCCTACTACTGGAGATTCATTTTTAAGAATATTGAGTCTTAGATCTTAGGTGGCAATACAAAATTAAGATTTCCACCCATTGTTGGAAATGTTCTTAGGTCGTCTCTGTCTCTCAACCAGTGTGGTCGATCTCGGCCGAGATCTCGCCAATTTTTCCGGTACCGCTATTGAATGAAAAGCAACCAACGGTAATGTTGGGACGAGTTTCCAGCGAAAAACTTGACGGAATCATCGAAACTCGGCCGGTTTCGACCGAGATCTCATTTTAGTGACTGAAATCAAATCATACATTTCAATTTCGTGAAACGTGTAAACGACCCAATTACTTCCTTTGTACACCAAGTAATCTTGATTATTTCTTTGTGGAAAATAGTAATTACAAGAAAAGTGAAAGTAAAATCCATTAATTGTGAGTAAAATTCCATTTCTGATTTGTTTGGAACGCGACCGACGATGCAACCAAAGGTGTAACTTCATTCCGACAAATTTAGGAAACAAAAATAATACTCCCTCCGTCCAAGTTTAGATGAGATAATTGGTTTTGATACACTCGCCTTACACTTGCTGAAATTGATGTTTTTCCATAAACTCTATAACAACACCCAAGCATTTTATCTTTTATGTTACATTTCCAAACTCAATTGCAATGATTTTGTTAAAAAATTTGTGAAAGAACACCAATTTTAGCAAGTGTAAGGCGAGTGTATCAAAACCAATTATCTCGTCTAAACTTGGACGGAGGGAGTATCTCATTACATCATATGAAGATCCAATAAAATAGTGAACGATTCATGTCTATTGTCCATTGCCACAATGTTACTTTATATTAAACTTGGATGCTCGAGGAGCAACATAACCTATATATATTTCTATCGAGAAATATTTTCCTAGCACATGTACTGATACAAACACGATCAGTGGTACCTAGAGTTAGAACTGAGAAGAGTTTGATCAAGAACAAATAGAGAACAATACAAACAAGTATTCAGTTTTAATGATTCTTCTTTATTGAACTTTAGAGAAAAACTCTTGCTTACAAGTTCGTCTGATTTCTGCTACTTCTCTTCTTTCTTGTCTGCCTCTCCTCTAGCATAGTTCTTTTTATTTATAAAGAACTATGATTACAGTTTTACCTTAACTAGGAAACCGAGTTCTACGCTAAATTGAGAAACTCTCAGAAACTAGGAAAAGCCTAAGTTAGGAAATGCCAATAACCGGCACCTCTTCTAGTATCTTCTAGATACTCACTAGTCACAACATGACTCGTCTAACCTTCTAGAGGTTCATCCTTGTCTAGCCTAGATACTCTTGTATCAAGGCTCCCCTTCTTTATGAAGCTTGTACTCCTGTACAAGCTGAAAACTGAAGATCTGGAAAAGCAGCTTCAGCATGTTCTTTGTTAAATCACCTTGCCTTACTAGGCAATTCTCCAGCACGCCTTATGCGGTACATAATGCGAGCGCCTCTTTTTGTAGGTGTTACTTTAGTTTCTATCATACAATCTTCTTTGAGTATGTCTTTTCGCTCAACTCTTAAATCTTCTACAGTTGGTAATCTCAGTTCTTGACCCTCCTCTTCATGAAGTAATGGAGGTTTAAATAGCTTCAAGTACTCAGCATTGATAACTGAATACATTTGCATGTAAGGAGGCAAATTTAGTTGAAAAGCATTTTCTCCAAATTGTTTTAGTATCTTGAATGGTCCATAACGTATGGGTTTAAGCTTCTTAGCATCTCCTTTGAGTCGTTCTTTGCTTATGCGTAACCACACTAAATCTCCTATGGTGAAGTTGCAAGGAACACGATGCTTATCACTCTTAGCCTTGTACTTAGCTTGGGTCTTCTGTAGTTAATCTCTACTAGTGTTTGTATCTTGTGAATCTTCTCAACAAACCGCTCAATTTGTGTTGCTTCTTCTTCAGTAGTCCCTTGAGCCTGAGGAACTGTGAACATCATGTCAAAAGGTCCTTGAGGTAGATATCCCAAATAAATTTCAAAAGGAGATTTCAGGGTGGAACCATGAAATGCTCGATTGAAAGAAAAGTGAGTATAAGGCAAACTCTCATCCCAAGTTTTGGGATGTTTCGAGTTGTAGCCTCGTAGGAGATGAACAACGGTTCGATTCACCACTTATGTCTGTTCATCTGTTTGTGGATGAAAGGAAGTACTTCTATTGAGTTTTGCATCCATCAAACTCCGTAACTTTGTCCAAAATTACCCCAAAAATCGATTGTCTGTGTCAGATATAATGGAAGTGGGTAATCCAAAATGTTTTCATACATGGTTGAAAAACAATTTGGCTGCTCCTTCCCCGGTGATCGTCTTCTTGCATGGTATCAAGTTGATCATTTTACTAAAACGATCAACTACGACAAACAAATAATCGTTCCAAAACTTAGCAGTGGGTAAACCTCCCAGAAAGTCCATAGATATGCTTTCCCAAGGTCTAGTTGGTACTGGCAAAGGGATGTACAATCCTCTTTTCCTGTTGGCTGGTTTTAAAATATTGCATAGTATGCATCCTCGTATGTATCTGTTAACATCTTGATGCATCCTTGGCCAAAAAATGTATCGCCTTAGGTTGAGTAGAGTCTTTTCCACTCCAAAATGTCCAGCTATGTGTGAGGTATGAGCCTCCCTGATCCAATGGAATCTATCTGCTTCTTTAGGTATACATAAAGCTGACACTTTATACATCAACCCATCTACTAGTTGATATTCACTGGTTTGCCTTGTTCTAACTTCTCATAATCTTCTTTGAAATCTTCATCCTGCTCATATTGTTGAGCATATTCTTCAGGGAACAGAGGTTGCATCTGCATGACCACAAGTAAGGTTGTGCTGGTTGGTGGTCTGGATAGCATATCAGCTAGTTTATTGGTTACCCCCTGTTTATATTTGATATGTATACCACTACACCAATTTTGGGTGGTAGCAACGGTGCCCATCTGTTGCTAAAAGTGTTAGAAACGGGGGCTGGCCGTTGCTATTCATGGTAACGGTAATGTTGTCGTTGCGTCTCCCGGTTAGCAACGGTCCTAGCAACGGCCGAGTTCAACCGTTGCTAGATTTTTCCCGCAACGGCCTTTTTTCCGTTGCTTAATTTTGCCCGCAACGGCCTATTTACCGTTTCAAATTTTAATCAGCAACGGCCTATTTACCGTTTCGGATATTTTTACCAGCAACGGCTCATTGCCGTTTCTAAATTTTTACCAAAGTAAAAAAAAAGACCATGTCAAAGAAGACCAAGCTTGACTTTGACCTGATCAAAACAAGCTTGGTCAGACTTTGACCTGGTCAGCTCGGCCAATCTTTGACCTTACAAAGATAGATATTTTCAAACCATTCAGACACTTAGCCAAAATCAATACTTCATACACTTAGCCAAAATCAATACTTCATACACTTACAAAAAAACTTAGCAAAAAAAAAAACTAAAAAAATTCATACATTCAGATAACTGAAAACCAATGTTCTTGTTCTCTAATACATAAAACCTAGCTAGTTTCAGTATCCATGGAGCAATATTAGACAGATTCCAGATAGCAAATAAATTAATAATGCTCAGCAAACCTTGTTCTGTTCAAGATCCAACTTCAACTACTTTGTTGCTTTCAGCATCGGATCTTCAACCTACAACAATACACAAAAAAGAACTTACGTATGTATCGATCAAAATCCAACAACTAAAAGAATAACCGGTGCAATAATGCTACTGGGTCTGTAAAAGAATATATAAAAGAGGGTAATGCACAAGCAAAGGAACTTAGAAACAAAGAAATATATTTATAACTATACACAAATTTATACATGAAGTGGGAAAAGCTGATCAGTTTAGTGACATAATTATATGATGCAGAGTTCATAGGTAGTCCAACTGATACCTTTTCCGGTTTCCATGAAATGATGTAAAAGAATTGAGCTTCTTTGGCAATTCAATGTCGTCAGAGAAAGGCAACAGACCAACAGTCCAACGCATTGATTAGCACCTATAATTTGTTGAAGATAGAAAGCATTGATTAGCACTTAAAATGAAGTACACAACAGTCCAACGCAACAAATATGAGGTACATTTGATGACAGATGCTTAAGAAGATGAACTTACCATACATATGAAACAGGGTCAGAGACAAGAAAGAGATCCAGATAGCTACAGGATGTCCCATTGTGATGCGAGCAAGAAGCATTCCTAAAATCATTCCGGTCATCGTTGCTAGAGTCTCTTGACTCCCTTCCTATAAATGAGCAATAAATTAGTGAGATTGTAATTTAAGGTTAACTATATCCCAAGCAACTGTTCTCTTATCGTTAGAATGAAATTCGAGGAATAAGTAAGCACCTTGGCAGATATATCAGCTGCATTATTTTGAAGGGAAAAGAGGAGAAAGAAGGTCCGTCAACATGCCTGCAATGGAAGAGATACAAAATAGGTAATTAGTTACGCCAGATACAACAAAGATAAGCATGCCATATCTATGAGGAACCTATCCAATCCATGCATATGTTTAAGTGGTTATCCTAAGCGAGGAAAGATAGTTGATATCCTCGCCAAAAGCCTAAGGTAGGATTGAGTAAAAGGCGCAGACACCCAAAGGTGCTTTGCGAACAAAGAAAAATCTGTCCGTCAACATAAATCCATAAACAAGAGGAACTTTGTTCCAACAGGGGTACTTTGTATATATAGGATAGGAAAACTGGTTTTTCAATATGAAGTGTACAAACAGGGTAAGGTAACCACAAGGTTTGAACCGAACATTACCTAAGCCATTTTTATTTGTATCTCAACAGCATTATTAAGACACTAGATTGTAACTCCGAATCTTCCGCCTGCAACTTGCTTGGGTGCACTTCTCTTTGGATTCAATGAACCATTAGGAAGAGGTTCCATCCGAGACAGGTTTTCACCTCCCTCACCTGTAGGAAAAAATCAAAAACAGGTAAGCGATATCCATGTTATACTCGAAACAAATTAACAGAAACAGAATGAGAAATTATGAACTTCAAAGAAATATACACATACAGTATTAGCATTTCCCCAATTGTATTCATGGCCATAGCCAGTGATTCGTGTGCTTCCATAGAAATTGATCCGTAACCCACGGCCCAACTAGTAATTATTAGAATGAAAACAATGAACACTCCTGCGTCATTTAGCTTTGTTGCATTTAACTTTTTCCCCACATCAACTTTTTTCATCCCTACAAACAAAAATATCAACATTAAATTGCAAGATGTACCTCTGGCTTTTTGCAACTTTTTGCAATATCAACTTTTTGCTCCAGTATAAAAATCTGTCAGTACCACCACGATATTGTTGCGAAGGGCTGCACACTCATTTTTTTCGAGCTCCTGTAGTAGTGTTATAAAGCTGTTAGGTACAAGAGATTAATACGTTAAAATAGTGAATATGTATATCCAACACAAACCTGCACAAAAAGAGGGATGTAACTGAAAAAGAAGGGGTACCGAAATACTACCAACTTTTCGTTTTGG
>JAJJMA010327730.1:0-12508 GCA_023529015.1 Papaver nudicaule
CCATGTGTTATGTTGGTATTTGTTCCCACGAATACTAAGTTTACAAGAATGCATGAGATAGATTCGATACCATTTGTCCATTGCAATGGTTTACTTGCAAATCACTTGTTGGATATGGGTGAATCTAAAGGAGTACTCTTGAGCAAGAGTCCAGTGGATTATAGTTGAGGGCGTCTAACACGTCTAAGTACTGGCCCAGTCCAGAACTTCCAGCGGATCCAAGTTAAACCCTAATCTGGAAAACGACGGTTCCCGAACCGTAAGGTGAACAATGACTTGGGAATTTTTCATGAGTTCCAAATCGTCAATTTGTACGCGTACTAGTACGTGAACCTCAGATTCGATGCATTTGGTCGTGATTCAGATGGACGGTTTGCAAACCGGCCAAAGTGAATATTCTCTGGGATTTTCACACGGGTTAAACTCTGACTCTTTTATCTCTTAGTTGGACTTGGTTATCAAGAAATATCTTTTGTGGTCCATCTAACGGTTCTCAATGTGTCAATAAGATAAAGATTATCTCTGGTCTGTTGGATATCAATCTGAAGTGTTTTTGAGCTAACAAAACACTTGGCAGATAAATGATAAAAGATTTCCAATTGAATAAATCTAGGTTTCTTGGTTTGCAAGTTAGGGTTTCCTAAACTTGTGAACAAGTAACTAGTTGCTTTATTCCAAAGAAATCTATCTTGTTGAGTGTTATAAATAGAGGTGTCTAAGGACGAAAACCGCAAGCATCAAGCATACGTGAAGATTCTCTATGGAATTGATCGTAAACTCTTTTCACTTCGGTGAATGCTTGTTGTTGTATAGTCATCCTCTATTAGGTAGCAATTCCTCTTGGGAATTACCTAACGACTATAAAGACTTCTCTTGAGAGTTGGAAAGCACAGGTAGGAGATTGAGACCTTAGTGGTTGAAATCGGAGTAACCTGTAACCTTGGTAACCTGATCACGTTCTTGTCTATTCTACGGTCTTTCTCTTCTGATATAAGGCCATTCAAGAACTGATACGTTATACACAGGGTTGAAAGTAAGCAACGCACGGCTGCACTCGGTGTTGTAAGACCTAGTTAGCTCCAGTTGTATAAGTTTCTTAAGTGATTCTTTTTACAACTGAGGTAGAGACAAGTTGGGAATAGTTTACTCGGTTTACTTGCCAGCCCCCGCTTATAAGTAGATTTCGGTATGACCTGGAGCAATCCGAAGGAACTCACTTTGTTTATGTCAAACTGATAGATGACAGTTCAAACATACAATTAATAATTGAGGTTGCAAAGCCAGAATTATTGACACAAGCCTTTAACAGCGGTTAAAGAAACTCCTAGGCCTGTAAAGGACGTCATCTAGGGGAATCAAGTGCGCGACGATCTGTGGGGGATCTAGAGACGTAAGGAGTGCGACAGTAGCCAGTTCGCTTGGAGGGTTGGAATTGGTCTCTGCTACTGTGGAGGGTAAAACCCCTCGGGACACGTGTCAGAGATCCCAGAAGCAAGACCACACCAAAGGAAGAAGTAGCGAAGCCTCGGGATCAAACCAAAGAAGGGGGAGACCGAGGACACCGAGAAAATAACGGGATTCGGACCCCGCCTCGAAGGACCGAAGCCCCAGAGCCATCTTCGGAGTACCGCCGAAGGAACCGCCTTACTCGACAAGGACTGACACCACCACGATTGAGTCCATTGTCTTATTAGCTGTAAACCACCCAAGCTCGGCCTATATAAGGCGAGCTTGGAAAACATTGTAAGGGTTGGAATTTTTGGGTATAACCTAAGTGGCGAGAGAGGGATTAGGTTTGTATCTCCTCTGGCTCCTTAGGATCATATCCTTGTACATAAAACAGAAGTATAATCTAGTATATGCTTTATTCTTTGATTAATATCCTTTTACATGTCTTCGGTACTGTTCTTGAGGTCTTCGCACCTTGAATAATGTTTAAGTAACTATGTGTGTGTTTAAGATCTGAGGGCTTAGAACATGATGCACCTATGCAGATTTTATACTCATACAGTTTGGCGCTAGAAACAGGGACTGATTAAAACAACTTAGGGTTTATTTTTCGGATTTTCAAATTTTTCATAAACTTTCTCATTTTTTAGGGTTTTCAAAGCTTGTTCTTTAAAAACGCCCCAATACCTTAAACATCTAAAGATCCTTAAAGGCTTTAGTATGTTCAAGGGTTTTATGAGCAAATCATCAAATAGTCGGATCAACGTCTAAGGGTTTCAAACCTTCATATGATGAAATCCATTTCAAGCATGGTAACTTACTTTCATGAGATATGTCTTAAAATTAAGATCAGCTATGAGAAAACGATTGTTTAGACTTGCTTTTAGGGTTTGCAAGGTCTCTGCTATACCTGGAAATAAAATTTTACGAAGGAATCGTTGGAAAAGATGGTTTTGGCTAAAGGACAAAATATATAGTTAGGGATAAATCTAAAAGGAACGAATACGACATACGCTAAAAACTCGCACAATAAAAAACCGTTGCAACGAACAGACCTACATTGCAGACATAGTACACTGCAACAGCTGCCTTAGACCTCACGGGTTTTTTGTCTTCTGACAGGTTTCAACCAGAATGGCTTCGAAATCTGAGTAGGCTCCGAAGCAACGAGTGGGATCTTTGAGGCAAGGGACCGGCTCCTAGAGGCATCATTACACCATATTCTCGACGAGTAAGGGGTTGTCACCCGAGGTAGCGGCAAGCACAGTCCAACACAGAGAACAAGTAAACAAAGATGAAGTACGTGTAGAGGACTTAGGCCCAGAGGGAGAAGGATTCCGAGAGGCTGACGAGCTACCTCGGCAGCAAGTACAAGAAGAATGGAGAAAACGACGAATATGAAGATGAAGTGGATGTCCCTGACAACGACAGGCCTTTACAACAACCAACCGAGGAAGATACGGCGAGAGGTGTACGGTTCAGAAAGTTAGTTTTGAAAAACAGAAAGATAAAGAAGTTAAAAAAGCAACTAGCCGAGGCAAATAAAAAGGTGGCAGAAAAGTCAGCATCAAACTACAAAGGAAGCAGCAAAGGACACTCTCGTCCAAACAATGTATCTCAATCGAAGGAACACTCTGCATACATCAAGACCAAGGGCACCAGCCAAGGCCATGGAATCACGGTATCAAGCAAAAGGACCGAACTGGGAATACATCCGAAGGAAAGAAGCGTACAGATGTTCGGCGAAGATAACCAAACCAAGAAAGACGCCGAAGCTAGGGCACTACAGCAAGTAATGTTGGACCAGATCAAGACGCTCCGACCAGAACTCTTCGACAACAGGATCCAATCAAGCGACAGGATTAAACTCACGCAAGCAATGAATGATGTCAACCGCTCACCCCTAAGCCCAGAAATCCTCTCCAAGGCGATTCCTATAAAATGCACTATGCCCACCTTCACATCAATCTTTGATGGCTCAGGAGACCCGACCTTGCATATCAAAATGTACCTCCGAGTCTTTTTAGCTTACGCTGACAGAGACGAAGTACTCTGTAAATATTTCCCTTCCAGTTTGAAGGGAGAAGCCCTCGCTTGGTACGACAACCTCACAACCAGCTCGATCTCGTCATTCGAGGAGTTGTCCAAAGTCTTTATACTACACTTCTTATACAACAACTCCTCCAAGCCAGGAGTGGAAAAACTATTCAGCATAAGGGTACGACCAGGAGAGTCTACCAAGAGTCTGACAGACAGATGGACTGAACAATGCGTAGAGGTGGGGAACGACGCTACAAAGAAGGACAAAGTACGAGCATTCCTCAACGCTCTTGATAAAAACCATCCTTTGTATGATAGGCTCTTCTCCAAGAACCTCGAAACACTGCAAGATCTACGAAAATACCAGAATGAGCGAATTACCTTGGAAGAAATTAAAGAACAAGTAACCTTGGGAAGGAAACCATTTTGAAACAGGTTCATTCAATAAACAATTTATCGCTCGAAGAACGAAGTCAAACAATGAATAACCAACCTGGGGATCCGTCGAAACGAGAAAGACAAGAGGATAGTGGTCGCTACGGAAACGAAGGCAAATTCGGAGATGGCAAGTACCACGACAATAGAAAATACAATGATAACAGAGAAAACAGCTCTCAAGGAGAATTCGAAGGAAGCAGCAGCCAACAAGGACAAGGAAACAGAAAATTTGGGACAACTAAGCCAGGATTCCCTGCCTTTCACGATAGAAAGCTCCCGAAGCTTTGTGTGCCCATCGAGGATGCTCTTCGGACTATCGAGCAGTCCGAATTTGCTAGTGAAATAAGATATCCCCGAAGCAGGGGTAATCAACCAAAACACACGAAGAACTCAAGAGATTACTGCCAGTTTCACAAATTCTACGGGCACACAACAGAAGATTGCGTTACGGCGCAAGACCAAATTTATTTCTTCATCACCAGGGATAAATTCAAGCACCTCCTAGAGCTCCCGAAGCCGCCACCAAATCAGCCTCAGTTGAAAGACAAGAGGTGTTTGTAATTCCATCGTACACACAAAAGGCCTCGAGGGGATCCAGACAGATCGAATCCATAAGAGGGATTTTGAAGGAGAGGAAATATCAGTGTAGTCACGAAGAATCATCTATAAGAATGGCAAAAGCAACCTGTATTCTTTTCTGCAGCGGACATCCCCAACGAGGGAAGATCACACAACGACCCTTTGGTCATCACCCTCCAAATGGGAAAAATAGCGATGCCAAGAATACTCGTGGACCCTGGGAGTTCTGTAGATATACTCTTCGGACAAACATATGATAAGATGAAGGGAAAGAAAGCTGCTTTGGTGCCCTCATCGTATAACATATTAGGATTTAATGGAAAACCATCGACACCTCGGGGGGAGCTAATGTTAACAATTCATGTAGGCAAACAAAAGCAGCCAACATTGTTTTGTGTAGTTGACATAGACTCTCCCTATAACGCTATCGTGGGAAGGCCATGGTTGCATGGCATCATGGAGTAGCCTCAACCTTGCATCAAAAGATCAAGTTTCCAACTCCACTGGGGATCGCGGAAATACCAGGCGACCCCTCTGAAGCCCGTGCCTGCAATGAAATAGACATTCAGGCCAAAGTAGGTAGCAAGGAATGCTTGGGGCAAACTAAGCAACCAAGAATCACAGATGAAAGTATAGAAAAATTCTTAGTTGAAACAGAAGCAGGAATGGCAGGCACCAGTGTTAGGTGCTCAAAACACCTATTCAAGAGTACCTTATTCATACACTTATGTCTAGCTAATGCCTCTTACATTGGTTATTTAACGTTGTTTTATATTTTGCAGGTACTTTAAAGTCATTTGATACATAATGAAGCAAATAAGAGCTCAAAAGTGTTACATTAAAAGTTCGACAGAATTACTGGAGGCAGCCCTAATTTACTAGGCAGCCATTTGATTCTTGAAAGGAAATTACTGGAGCACCTACAGTCACCTACTCAGGGTTGCCATTACACTTCATTTGAGAATTACTGAGACAGCCAGCTGTTCGATCAGGGCACCCATTTCTTATAACTAAACCAGTTTCTCCAACTTCAGTTCACAGATCTGAGTCTAGCCATAGTTCGGTTGATGTATGCCAAAGGTTTAGAAGATAGGTTCGAATTCAGCAAGTTCACCGTCTGCACAGCCATTGTTCAGTAGTTCGAGTCCGTTTGGTTTTGGGTATGATACTTGATGTGAAATACAGGAAGAAGAAGAATGACAGGACAACACCAAACTGCAACCAGTTCCTGCACCAAAAGAGTACTGCTGTCGATTCCGAGTGGTTAAGGAGCAGAATGAAGAGATTTCGATGGCAAGAATGAGAAGGAAGAACACGGGACAGTGGGCTTGTATTGTAAGAGGATTTAGGTTCAGTTTTGGCCTGAAGAGGAACAAAGAAAGAAAAGAAGCTTACTGCCATCAATGTGAAGAATGAATGGGGATTCGATTGATTACAGTACTGTGAATGGATTGTGAATGAATGGGTTTGCTGTGTATTGTGATTGCTTTGCAGGGAAGGAGTACAGAGCTTTGAAATCAAACAAACAAGGTTGAATCTGTCTGTCCAGAAACATGCCCAAGAAGTGTTTGTGTAAAGGCCTAAACCAGCAGTTATGCTCAGCTGCGACTAGTCTATGTGAATCAGCTTTGCCAATGGTTTTTGCCTTGGTCTAAGGGCTAATTTCGAATGGTTTGGACATGAATGGAGTCCTGGTTTGATTTGGACGGGTGGGTTAGCCTCAGATTCAGTTTGCTGGTGGGTTGGATCTAGTTCTGGCCAACAGGGACAGCAGGATCAGGTATGAGTTTTCTGGACAGTTTCTTTGCCGAGAAACCAGTTTGAGTTCTTGTTGCTGCCGTTGATTTTGTTAATGAATGGAGGGGATTGAAGGCATGATTCAGAAGCCACAGAGTTTAGGAAATTTGGGTGTGTTTCAATTTCGAAGTTTCAGGGAATTAAAGAGCTATAAAAGGAGGCAACAGGAAAAGAAATCATCGGACCTATCTCTCGACTGCATAACAGCATACACCGCCTCCATTGCACCCTCAACAGAGAGGAGCTCTGCTCCTCTCCAGTCACCACCACCAGTACCAGTGCATCTCCCTTCACTGCATCCATCATCACTGCATACCATCATCACAGCATATACCATTACCACCAGGGAGCTTCGCTTGTTCGTTGCTGTCATCTCACCAATCACAGCACCTACACCACCACCAGTTCACACTACAGCAGCAACAACAAGAAGAGTTTACCGCATCTCCATCTCATACAGCAGCAATATCGACTCGAGCTCCACCATCCATCCATCGCAACCAGCAGCACCACGTCTTCATCACCAACATCAACACCACCACCACGTCGTCACTATCGTTTCGCACTACCACCACCACCAAGAGCTTGAGGAGGTGTTGTCCACCTCTACCACCAGTCACAATGGGTTTTGTTTTCTAAGTTTCTTACTCTTGAAACTCTTTTTATTCTTTGATTTATTTGAGAACATGAAAACCTTTTGTAGCTAAATTCTTGTTTGGTTTGGGATGATTTTGAAACTATTTTGATTTGAGTCTTTATGCAAGTAACTCTTTCTTTTAAATATTGTGTTATTGTTTATCTTCTACCATGCTTATAACCATGATTTTTTTTCGAGTCGTTTAAGTGATCAATATACGACTTGTGTGCAATTCTATTGCTAGATTATTAAGCCTCAAACCGTAATTGTTGAGGTGATTTATCATAAGTAGCATAACATTAGCGTTGCGGAGGGATTCCGTGGACAATAGTGTGTAGTTGATAACCCTAAATTCTCATGTCGTGCTTATGAACATGTGGTTAGGATCAATCCAACTCATAGATTTTATCGGTTAGTTTCGTTACACTTTGAGAGCTTATTCAAAGTGGCTTGATTGACTAGGATTTTGTGGAGAACTTATTCTACAAAGTTATTTTGGAGTTCATATAGACTAGTTGAGCTTATAACTTGTCTAGGATTGTTAGTAAACGTATTTTTGAAGAAGATTGTGCTTGTGTGATTAATTTGATTCATGTTCAATAGTGGATATTGATTCCTCAACCATTCTCATCTCATACTTGTTTCATTATCTTGCATTCATTCATTCAGAAAATTAGGTCAACAACTTAGCTCTCTCCCTCAGGAACGAACCTGCTTATCCAATACTATTATTTAGTTTAGAGAAGTAAGGAATATATTTTTGTGTGAATACAGCACTCATCAACCAGGCCAGACAACAACAAAAATGACCAACGTCCCAACAATAGAGAACAGTTCTTCGTAGCAGCAGGCTGCCTCCAGACTCCGAATGAACAATCGAGCGAACCTAGCAAAGACGGGAATATTCAACAAGGACCTTTCTGGGCAGGGCCATTCGTCATAGAAAAGCAACTTGGGAATGACACGTACAGCTTAATCAACCTCGAAGGCCAGAAGTTAAAAACCCCAGTGGAGGGGAAGCATATGAAACACCTCGTCTAGAAAGCAACTTTTTATGTAAACAACACTCGCAGAAAGACTGAATAAATGAAAATCGCACCCTTTGATGCAACTCCTTCCGAAATCAAACTCCAGATCCTTCCAGGACGGGTAAAAAATCCCACCCGGCTAGGCATAATTGCAAAGGCTTTAACGCCACAAATAAACTGGTCATGACGCCATATCTCCCCTAGGGCCTCGTCGCAAAATAAAAAGGCTTTAATGCCAAGGCTTTAATGCCAAGGCAAAAAACGCCAAAAATAAAAAGGCTTCAACGCCAAGGCAAAAAACGCCAAAAAATAAAAAAGACCTCGAACAGCAGGCACAAAGCTGATGACCATATAAATCGTACGGGCCCTACGAGTTATATGGCACAGTCCTCTACCCACAAGACACCTCGTTAGCGGTGGGCACCTTAAATCAAGGCTATATAAGCTGACTATACATTCGCGCCCACTACCAAACGACCACGAGGACCTCACTTTCTGAGGCGTCGAGGGGACGATAAATGGGATTAACATCTACCTATAGAGGAAGATGGACTGAGGCAGCTAATTAGCTTGCATTTACGGAAAATGACAAGCGAATTATGCAGCTGAGGGACCTCCTCCGAAAAAATAAAAACGGCCTTGAGGAGGGGCATCAAAAGAACAGAGTGGAGAAACAAACAAACGAATCCTTTATATATATGATCAGTACGGAACAGGGAACGCAACAACAAAAAATATACGAATACACAAATAATTCGGAAAAACACAACCAAAAGAGGCAGAACAATACTGCTACTAAGCATTTGAAAAAACCTTCGTCAAGCACAAGGGGAGGCATCGTCAAAAATCTCCATTTCCTTCATAAGATCTTTGTCAACTCGGATATCATCTTCGTACGTTTGAAATCCGGAGTGGTCTTGCCTCGAAGGAGTAATTTCCAACACAGTCGCAGTTTTCTCCTCACTTTCCTCTTCGCTGTACTCAGCAGCAGAACTTTGAAATAAATAGTGACTCTCTTTATCAAAAACAATACCTGGGGCTCTGCCACTACACCCCTCAGGGGAACCCCCTTTCTCCTCACTTTCCTCTTCGCTGTATTTCGCAACAGACTCTTGAAATAAATAGTGACTCTCTTTACCAAAAACAATAACTGGGGCTCTGCCAGCACACCCCTCAGTGGAACCCTCATGACTTCGGGAAATATTATCCACCATACTGATAGTTTTCATCCCATTACCATCTGCGAGATCATTGTTTGAACCCTCGATACCATCTCTAGGACACTCCTCGGGACCATGTTCGGATCCACAACCTGGACCATCACGGACACCCTTGGAGTCCTCCTCGGCACCACCACCAGGACTCCCCGAATGTCCGCCTTTGGAATCATCATCATCATCATCATCATCATCATCTTCATCATCATCACCAGGACCATTCAAAAACTTTTCTAGCAAGCCTCTCCTACGAAGCTCATCCCTAGCTAAGGCTACATATACCTCCTGAGGGAGTAAATACTTATCACCAGGAAGTATGGCATCCGAGTCGCACGCACCAATAAGGCCATAAATAGGAGGCTCAATACCAATGGTCCTAAAAAGAGAACGACCATGTTGTCGACAGTCCATACTAGTAGCAAAGGCAGTAGTTAGAGCAGATCGGGAAAGAAGCTCTTCGACAGCCTGACCATGTCTTAGCTGATGATGCACGAGGGCAAAACCAGTCACCATGTTCCTTACACTCGCCTGACATTTGAGATGAAAGTCTCGTTCTTCGGACAGTTGCTCGGTGCACTTCGTCACCTCTTCCGAGCGACGCTTGCGTTCAAGATCAAGTTGTTGAGAAAATCTGTTCATATCGGCAGAGCGATGCTGACGTTCTTCGGATAGTTCTCGGGTCAGTTGTTTAACCTTGTTTTCAGCCTCCAACTTCCGTTCGGACTCATTCACCAGCTGATTGAAAGCATCGTCCCTTGCCGCCACGGCATCAGCAACCTGCTTTTGCAAATTGGCTTCAATACCTACAAAACATAAAAACGAAAAACATCAGAATGATAGGACGATCAAACTCACTCAGGGATACGACAGAAGCAGAGCAAAAGAAAAGCTGGGTTAGCTCCCTACTTTCTTTAAAAATCATATATTCCGAAACCTCATGTTGATTAGAGAAGTGAGGCATGGAGGCATTCTTCCTAACATCTTCGGAGGAAATTGCCCCACTCTTAGCTAGTTCTATTCGATACTCATCAATGAGGTGAGCAAAATAGTCTTTCAACTTCTTAGCTGCAGCAAGTTCCAGACATATATCACTGCAACTCCTTTCCAGAGCGTCATTTTTTGTAACCAAATCATTGTAGACATTCTTTAGCGCTGCCATCTGAACCTTCAAAATTTTGACATTCTCCTATAACCTTTCAATCATAACCCTCCCAGAAGTACTGATTGACCTTTCCAAGTGAGCTTCATCTCGCTCTCGTGTCAAACGATCCACATCCAGTTGGAAAAAATGATTCTCTCGGGCCAGGGCCTCATTCTTATTTCTCACTTCCTCGAGAAGGCGCTCGGCTTTGTCCCCTCTTTTTCTCTTTTTAACAAAAAGACCTTCGGCTTCTTGTCTTTTCGTCCTATAATAATCCACATCTTCTAAAGCTTTGTTCATCTCCTCCAAAAGTCTATCACTATTACTTCGGTAACTCCCGCTACCCAAGGCACTATGAGACACTTGTCGACTCTTCCGAAGTCGGTCAAGAGCCAATCTGGCCTCTTGGAGTTTTTTCTCGCTTTCTTCCAGCTCGCCTTTTAAGCAAGCAGCAAGTTTGTTCTTAGCACAGCGATGCAAAAACAAATAAATACATAAATGACAGAAGATAAAAAGACTTACATATTAAATTCTTTTTCGCAAGAGCACTACGAACTTTCTCTTGTGCCATCTCCTCTTGCATCCGGTAAAACTCTCATTCAAAATACTCAGCCTCGCCAGCCAGATCGAAGTTGTGAGCCAAAAGGCCAGAGGCATGATAGTCACCCTGACAAAAAAGATTGTAGATAAACAATTAACACAAGCCCCGGAAACATCAACATACGGGCAAAGCGCACGAAAACACAACTCACCGCTTGAAGAATAGCCAAGCTCTCCTCATAGGACAAGGGTGGACGACGAAGGTCATAATCAGCCCTGGGACAGTCACCTCCAAAAATATCACCTAACTTCCTGCAGAAATCAGGATCTAAAGGATGCCCCAAGGGATCAGTAGCATAGGCTTCAAGGCGAGTTGAGATTTCGACAGTAAACTCGCTAGGAGTACGATTTTCAAAAAGGACTTCTTTAAACCTTTTCGCAGTATATGATTGCCTATATTTGCTAGCATAACTCGGAACAGGCGGAAACTTTGAACTCCGAGGAAAGCTGGCAACAAGCTCCTTGGAAGAATCCATCTCAACAAGCGAACCATCCCTTCGGGGAACAAGAAGGTCAACTGGAGTGATAATTCTCTCTGAGGAAAGAATAGAAGGTTCGGCAGCAGCAACAGTTGTATAAATTACTATGGTCGAAGCAGAGGCACCGATGCACTCGGCACAGAAGAGGCAGTAAGCACAACGTCCGAAGCAGCACCAGCGCCAGGAATTGTAGGAACTACCATAGCTGAGCCAGAGGCACCGATGGTGGTAATTGGCACAGTAGCTGAAGGATTAATGGTACTCACTTCTTTGATAACCGCTTCAGCTGCCCTCAGTGCTGATACTTCCTTGCCAGCATTCGCTGATCCTATCAGGGGTTTCGTAGCATCTCGACGACGTTTGGGCAGAACTCCCCTGAGAATTTTCTGAAAAACAGAATTCTTCAGTGGCTGAGGAACCTCTGAATTGCCCCCATACTCAAAATCCATCAGATCATTGCTCAGGTTTAAGACACCTAGAGACTCTTCCTGCAGATAAAGACCCGTCTTTCTCAGGAAACAAATAGAGGCAAGTATGGATACTCTAAAAAAGAACATATATAGGAAAGTATTTGTTACCTGCTGCATAGTCTCCTCATCTGTTCGGGAACGCTTTAAGCTGCCCGAAGGCTCCATGGAAATACATGTACGAGTAGAAAATCTGCATAGGTTCATAAGGTACCATATCCATCAGATCTACTCATACATACAGAAACTTTAAACAAGATTCAATGGTGCGAGGACCATAAGAACAATACCGGAGATAACATTACAACAACGATTCAAGACTAAATGTATAAAAGCGAAGGCTAATATGTATAAAAATTTGTATGTATTTCAATGTCATGATTACATGGAATATAACCCTAAGGAACCAGAGGAGATACAGACCTAATCCCACTCTCGCCGCTTAGGTTCTACCCCAAAAAGAATCCAACCCCTACAAAGTTTTCCAAGCTCGCCTTATATAGGCCGAGCTTGGGTGGTTTACAGCTAATAAGACTAAAGACTCGATCGTGGTGGTGTCAGTCCTTGTCGAGTAAGGCGGTTTATTCGGTGGTCCTCCGAAGTCGGTTCTGGGGCTTCGGCCCTTTGGCGCGGTCC
>JAJJMA010327741.1:0-11341 GCA_023529015.1 Papaver nudicaule
CACGGGCTCTAGTTGCCCCCTTGGGACTAGAATATATTCCTCTCTAGCCTCCCCTCTATTTATGGGTCCCACTGATCCAAATCCTAGAGGATTATGGATTTTATTTAGTCCATAATACTCTAGTTTCCTAATCAAGGAAATCTGACAGCTCACGTATTTCCTCATGGCGTGATTTTTACAGCCCAATCCGTGAGGAATTAGGGGGTGATTCCTACACGAGATATTTTCCTCTGTGAGTTCCCTATAACATACTAAAATTTCAGAATTTTATCTAATATGGTCTGGCCTGGGCGATTTTATTAATGGACAACATGCAAACTGTCCAGAAATCCGAAAATAACATAAATGTTATGGCTTATCCTTTGTGCCTTATGCCTAACTTCTCAATAAGATTATTATACCATGCAACATGGCTTATTATAATTATTGTGGCCTATCTTTAGGTCTTATATTGGCAATGCTTATGCATTCTTGATGATGGCTACGCTGTGATAGCATCATTCGTCTGTTTTTCCTGATTATGGACTTGCTTCTATAAATCAGTGCTATAATTCTTAATCATGGCTCATGGCTATGACTTATATTATTTTAGACATTCATACTAGGTATCACCCCAGCCTACGGCTGGGGCTCAACCTTTTTTGTTATTTTTTAAAGGTATTATCTGGACTAATAAAGCTCTAGTGTTGTGTTGGTCGGGTCATATCAGCCGGGGCCTATGGCCCCGGCCGTGGGTTAACAAATTCTAAAGTTGGTTGGCCCAAATTAGTTCGGTGTTTAGTTTGTAGGGTGAAATCAGCGGCCGTGGATTAGCCAATTTGTAAGGTTAATTAGTTTAGTTTTAGTTAAATTAGGAAACCTACTTTAATTCGTTAAATCAGGAAACCTATTTTAATTAAGATTTGGAAATTGATGACTGAGGTTAACTAATTTAGTTTTAGTTAAATTAGGACACCTACTTTAATTCGGATTTGGAAATTGATGATTGAATATCGAACGGCCACGAATTACTCCAGCTTTGGACGGCTCGGATTGCCCGATTCCTAAGGACCCTTTCTTTTTAATAAAGAGATGTCTTTATTACTCAGAGAATTGGTGCATTACATGCCACAAGCCAATTTCTCATATTTATGGCAAACCGAAAGTCGTATTTATTTGACTATTGCCACAAAGAGTTGCTGAAATCCTCTCAGTCTAATTGGCGATTGCATAGCTCAATCCTTAGACTTATCTTATCTAAATGGCGGTTGCTAGCTCAACCCTTAGATTTATCTCATTGGTTTAAATGGTGATTGCCCGGCTCAATCCTTAGACCAAATCTTAAAGAGATATTCAAGCTTATCGCTTAAATCTCTATCTTATCGCAAAGTCCTGAGTTTACCAGTAATTGGTACGACTTGCACCTAGTCATCTTTGACTTAACAAATCTTTAACAAATCTTACGAGAATCAAGTAAGTTACATGGGGGGATATTCTTTAGGGTTTTTGTTTGGCGGTCTACGACACGTGTGATTGCAACGGCTCAATCACTTAACGAGGAAGAAAGCTAAGTCGTGTGAACGTTGCTGAAAAGAGGGGATGAGAAAGTGGGCGGTTTATTCTTCCCTAATATTAGGCGCAAGACTTGCCCACTTACTCCACACTCCCACTCTTCCACTTCTTCCACTTCTTACGAGATCAATTGAAATTCTATTGCTATAAATAGGTCACTCGACCAGTTTGGAAAAACAATCTCAGACAAGTTCAGCAAGAACAAAGAGTTTAATTCAGTGCAAGTTCAATCAATCAATCTCATCGATAATTGATTAACTCTTCTCATTCAGCATTTAATATCTAGTGAGAACTGAATATCCAATCTTCTTTAGCAATTCAATCATCAACATCACAGAAAATCATAGCAATTCTCTGATCTCATCTTTCTCTGCTTCCCTCCCTAAACCAACCCTATATCCTCTTCTTGTAACTGAAGCAATACTCGAATGGCCATTTCTTGGTTTAAGCGAGTCTTGTTCGATCTTGACCTCTCGAATTCCATTATAATCTTTTATTACATCATTACACTTCACACTTTACCCCTCAGATTCTCTTTATTGTTTTACACCTAAAACAAATACGTTTTCGAATCAAGTCTTTGTGGAATTAATTCATTATTACAAGAATTAGAGGAAAGCCAATGGGCAATCCCACTACTCCACTAAAAGAGAGCTCAACATCAAAGAAAAACAACAACTATCATCGTGCTTCATCTCTTGGAATCACTTTCTATGATAAGGAGTGCTATCATCTCTATCTTACCATCAAAGATAGGCCTCTCATCATAGAAAAATAACTTGTTGATAGTACCAGGTTTGAAGATGTGGTGAAATATGTAAGAGCCTTTAATTTAGGTAACATATTTGATGGTCATGGAAGAGCTTATGAAGGAACACTTAAAGAGTTCTATGCCAACATTCATGGATTCAATGACGGAGACTTCAGCTTTAAAACAATGGTTGGGAAAACAGTAATAGATGTAAACTGTGATCTCATAGCATCCCTCACAAATTTGCCATGTCAAGGTATCTCACTACCTAGATCTGTAAATGCTACACCACTCAAGAGAGATGTTTCCATGAAACTGATAGGTCGTGAGATTCTATGGGATCGTAAGTTTCCAACGGAATATCTATCTTTAGAGTTGAAAGCATTTGGAAAGCTTGGTATGGCTAACCTATGTCCATCTTGATCAACTCTGTGTGGAGTGACGACTTTGCAGAATTGGTTTTCTATCTAACGAGAAAACGAGAGATAAACCTATGTAAGATGATTCTGTATTACATGGGGGAAATTTCGTAATGGCAAAAACCTGGGGTTTCCATGTCTCATTGGAAGAATTTGTGATCGTTACAATTTCAAACCCTTAGGCAAGTTGCTTGGTGAGCCTCAGCCACTCATTGATTGACCAGGACCAAGTATTTGTGGTGCCATGAATATGGCGCCTTGGCCTTTGGCCAAGGCCAAGTACTCGTGGCTCCATGAATATGGAGCCATGGCTCTTGTGGCCACGGCCTTGGGCTTTGGCTAAGGCCAAGTATTTGTGGCGCCATGAATATGGCGTTATGGCTCTTGTGGCCACGGCCTTGGCCTTATGGCCAAGGCATATATTTTTATGGCGTATTAGGCCAAGTCATTTCGACTATGGCGTGTTTGTGCACTTGGGCTATGGCTTATTTTTAGGTCATGGCATGCTTAGCCATGGCGTACGAAGCCATTCTATGTTTAGGTAATGGCCTGCCTAAGTGTGTTTAGGCTGTTGTATACTTCTCAGAGAGCTCTGGAGAGGCCTATAACTACAATTCTGAGGTTTTCATTGAGACTCAGATGTTGCGTCATATTTCAAGAGGAAATCCATGAGGATGCATCTCTATTAACTCTCCACCATAGTACCAGTGAGCAATTTAGTTATGATGCCGAGGAATTCGAAGCGATGTCGACATGAAGTAAATTGGTGGTTTTATGAGTTGGTGGGTTATTTGGTATCGCGCTACGATATTATTCTCTCCACCCGGGAGCTATAAGAGAGAACTCATAGGGAGTGTATATTCGGTTTGCAGAACAGGTTATTCTGAAACCATAGAATTTCGTCTGAGTAGACAATCGCCTCTTGGCAAGGGATAACAGAGGATCATTTTACATTTTTATCCCTCTTCCATTTTTCACTATCTACAGCAACTTACTCGAGGAAGCTGGCCTAGTGGTATTACAAATTCTCCGACCAAAGTCTGTAGCGGAAACAGTCTCGCTATGTTAGTGTTTTGTTTTGGGTTCTGGCCCACTGTACTAATAGTTGTAACAAAGTGTATGATTGTTGGGTTATGTTTTGCTCAACCTTGTAAGACTATTTCCTAGTAAATAAAAGACACCTCTTTCAAAAATAAAATAAATAATAATAAAAAAAAGAACCAACCAAAATTAATGTGAATCCATGAAAGACTTAGTTAATGGGCTTGAGAGGGCATGAACTTTTGGGGCTACACAAGTTTAGTGGACTTGTATAGTCATATAAGTCTAGTTTAGTTAACCTAAGACTACAAAGTACAAAGTACAAAGGCTCAAATATCCCCTAAGGCTGACGGAATTAGTACAACTGCTACTTGATTCCACGAAGGCCCAGTTTCACCGTAACGAAGCACATCCGCCATTTTCACGATCCATATAATACATGTTTGAACTTGAAATCCAAAAGAGAAATGTTGGAGATTGGGACAATGTGATATCATGGGTGAATTCAGGTGGCACTTTTTTTTGTACTCCCTTCGTCCCATATTTTTTTTTTGATCATCCCTTCATCCCAGAATAATTGTGCTTTGTATGACTGAAAAAAAATGACAAGTTTGAATTTTGTTATAAAAAAGGGAACAATATACGTGGCTTCATCCAGAGTAGATCTATTGCATCCACATCTCTATTCTTTTCTACTAGAGACATCACACCACGAGCACAACACACCGAAGGCATTAGGTTTAATCTTCATCGGCTACTGCTTGAGAGAATAAAGACATTCTTTTTGATGCCTTAAACACGATTGGGAACTGTCCTCCATTTGCAGTGTAGTTTTTTCCTTAAGTGTCTGTAAAATTTAGTATTACTGATGTAAGGTAAGGCTAAGTTTCATGGGAGTGCTAGTTACAGTTATAGATTGGCCTCCACGTCATCTATCTAACATTCCTAAGTCTTATGGTGTTTGCTAGGTTGCAGTTATAGTTATCATTCTGGCGCTGAATCATAGAGCGGTGGGGCGCTGAATGGTAGAGCGACATATAATTTCAGCTACAGATCTAAAATATACGTTATCAACCATCAGATCTCATGAAAATATTTGAAGTGGTGCGGAATCATTCAACGCTGGATTACTTTTTCTGCGCTCTACCATTCAGCGCCAGACTGCTAATGCTATTTCGAGCGCTACTTATTTCTAGAGAGAGAAGTAGCATTCAGGGAATGAACCACGCTTTTGCTATAACTACCACTCCCATAAGACTTCGCCTAAGACAGACTACCCAATGTCACTGAGAGTTGTTGGACATTTTTTTTCATTTTGAGTTGATGGATTTCCATCACTGGCGTGCTTGACTTTGGTCTTTGTACTCGGACCAACATTTGCCAAACAACAACATGATAACTTCGCACTAATCTATAACATATGAGATGGTGGTGATGTCATGATGTTATTAGTAATTGAGCGTACGTGGAAAACATTGAACTTTGAAGTTAGATAAGTATCTGGAATGATTAAATGAAGAAAAATGCTCCATCATAAGCAATCTTTGTTATAGTCAAAATTCCCTAATAAGTAATTAATTAGATGCCTCAACTTATCATATTTACACGTTGACATAAACTCCACATTCATCATCTATCACTCTTAGTGCCTCTAATTCGTGATTTCTTTGACTAGGATGAATCTCTTTATCATTAAAAAGAAACATGCAATCGTAATAAAGCAAATTCTTCATTGACAAAACACGGATATCTTCTTTTTTTGTGATTAAGATTTGAGCTAAGAAAAATACAAAAGAGTACTTTAATATTTGGTGGAACGTTTTTGATTTTGTTTGGTTTCTAAAACAGTTGACTATAATTATGAGCTTGAGCTTTAGCTAATTTATCTATCTGTGATCCATCTCTGTATTTTTGCTTTAAGACAAAACTCATTGTTATCTAGTTTACACTTTCAGGCGTAGATTTTTACAATTTTCTTTCAAATACTGGAGAATTTGATGTTGACGAATTTTGAATTCAGACTAATGATTTCATCGGTAGATTTATGCAGATGAACTGTTGCTATTTGGGATTACCATTATAGAGAAAGAAAAAAAAAACGTCACTATAGGCAGATTGTCTATCGTCAATATGATGTGTACATTATACGATCTTCTTGCTATATGGGGTGTTTGCATTTTATTATCAGAATATATAGTGGTAGGGTTAATCTCATAATACTAAGTAATAATTTGAGGGTAGGGAGTGAAATATATTTGGGTGAGTAAAGCAAGAGCACTGAGTGGGATATAGAGGGGTTGAAGCAATTGAGTGCGCCCTATGATGTAAGCAAAGGGGGACATTGGCATGTATTTGTGACTTGGAATTCCACTTATATGCAAGCTAGTTGGTCTATCAATGAAACCATCTCAGAACATAGGGGAAATGATTTCAATAATTTCGGGTCAGACAAGCCTCTGTGCTCTCGGAGTTCACTTAGGTGGAGTAGCTCCAAAGGAGCTGACTTTGGTTCACATGAAATTGCATAAAGCTGGTATTAAATAGTGTTTGGACTGTTACCTGAAATCTAACACAAGATCGGTTTGGATCCATGCATGAGCGTATTTTGGATTACATGTAAACTTCTGTCGTGACACTCGTGTCCAATGCTAGTGTTCAGAGGCCGAGAGAGGTTGAGGACAATGTGGGTCAGTTTAGTAGCTAAGTGGCTCCTAAGCACGTTTATGCCGACATGGGATCTGCATTGAAGGCCTTCAAAAACTTAGTATTAAGGTTTTCTTTGCTTTAAGGGTCCCTTATTTTTATTGTTCTTCTATTTTGAGGTCTTTTTTGTTGCTTTTGAGGACAGATTAAGCATGGTTTCGAAACTTGAAAAAGAGTATCCTGCCAACTGAACCTCATCAAGGGTCAATCAAACCCTAGTAATTGGTTCTGCAGAAATGAGGAATATTGCATCGGCCCCTGATCTCCGGATCAGAAAGAAAATTACCAACAACACAAAAAAAAAGTTTCAAAAGAAAACTCCATTTCCATAATTGTTCTTCATTAAAGTGGAATAAAAGTGACCAAACGATCGAGAACCGCATTACTCTTTTGAGTTTGCACACCTTTGAACTTGAATTCGTGGTTTTTGGGATTCCGATATTCTTCCCCAACATTGTAAAAAAAAAATGTTTTTTTTTTTTTTTTTTTGTTAGGAAAAGGAAATTCATTAAAATAGGAAAGCGGTTACATAGTTTGTAGAAATTGAGGTGTTATGGCATTCCATACACCGGAAATAACATTCCTTCTACAATACTTAGCTGCTTTATCAGCCCAAGATAAGAAATGGAAGTTCCTACTAATGTTCTCAACCATGCATGAATCAAAGTTACTAAGAAGAGAAAAACAGTCGTCCAAAACTGAATTGCTAGTCCAGCTATTCTGGTTAGCTTTATTACTGAAGTAAGAAACAACGTTTTTAGAATCACTATAAATGCAGAGTTCCTTTAGTTCTAGTTCACCAGCCCATTGTATTGCTGCCAGTACCGCCAAACTTTCCGCCTCTTCTGCATTCCTAGCTCTTTCGATCACTGTTTTGCACCCTTTGTATTCACCTGTTTCATCACATAAAATTAGGCCAATGCCTATAGAGTTAGAGTCTTGAGTAAATGATGCATCACAAAATATCTTATGAACATCATTTGATACTAAATCAGACTCTGCAGTATTAACAGGTTGGGGAGAAGGGACAGTGTTAACATTAGAAGAGCTTAATTGGGACACCACAACATCGTTAGCCAGTTTGTTGGCATGATTGGCTGTGTTGAATTTATTTGGATTCCTGCCCTGCCAGACTTTATAGCATCTATCTTTCCAGATTGTCCATGCTGTTGTAACCATAAGGCAGACAGATTTTATATCCTGATTACTTTTGATCCACTTGAGTATCCATTCCTGCATAGTTATATTAGAACTAGAATCTACTAAAACCAAGTTCCCATTTGGAATCAGAGCCCATACAAATTTAGCAATTTCACAGTATAGGATAATATGTTCACAAGACTCTGCCACATTAGTAGTACACATCACACAATCATAATCATTATTTGAGTGGTACCTAGAGAGTCTAGTTTTAATTGGTAGAATATTTTCCCAGCATTTCCAAAGGAATAGCTGAACCTTAGGCAAAACAGGTAAGCTCCAAATTAGTTTGTAGCATTCAGAGTTATTATTTATTTCAGAACCACCTTCTATAACTCTATAAGCAGATTTGACAGAAAAGCATCCTTTTCTATCAAATGGCCAGACCAATTTACCAATACCTGAAATGGGTATTCTCATTTCCATTATCTTCTGTATAGCTTCTTGAGTAAAGAATGCTTCCAGAAGTTCCTGTTTCCATGTGTTGGAATCAGGGTTTATGAAGTCAGACACAGTCATATTCGGGTTAGGAAAAGCAATGCAACTAAGAGTTGGAGCATCGTAAATCCAGTTATCGTAAAAAGCATTTGCTAAAGACCCGTTCCTAATGTCCCAAAGTGCATGTTTATGTATGAATTGAATACCAGTATGAATTAGGCACATGTAAAGGGTGACAATGTCTGAAATACTTATATTTGAGAATCTGAACCCATAGAGCAGAAGGGTTATGAATCAGTGACCAGGTTGTTTTGGCTAATAGAGCTACATTAAAGTGTCTAAGGTTCCTGAAACCTAGACCCCTTTTACTTTTATGTTTACATATTGCTGGCCAGGACTTTAAATAAGCTCCACCAGGGTTGTTTTTACCCCACCAGAAATCTCTAGCTGAGTTTTCCATTCTCTCAATAATGTCATCTGGCAACAGAAAAGTATTCATGTGATACAATGGGCTAGACTTAAGGGAGTGGTGTACTAGTACTGATCTACCTGCCTGAGTAATCTGACTACCTTTCCACTTTCCTACCTTTGTGTCAAATTGTTCTGCCAAGTGATTAAAAGCAACATTCTTAGACTTGCCTATGAATAGTGGTATGCCTAGGTACTTTTCATTGAGTTCTACCTTCCTAACCTTTAGTGATCTAATGAGACTCACACAGATGTCAGGATGTACATATTTGCTGAAGAAAAGGCAGATTTTTCAAAGTTAATTGCCTGTCCAGAGTAGGCACTAAATTCTCTGATGATATCCATAAGATTGTTAGCTTCATTGTAAGTGGCTTTAGTGAAAATAAGGCAATCATCTGCAAAAAGCAGATGCGAGATACTTGGAGCATCTTGTGTTACCTTTATCCCACTAATTAAGCCACTACACTCAGCTTGAAGAAGGTATCTAGATAAACATTCCATACATATTATAAACAGGTAGGGTGATAGTGGGTCACCCTGCCTGAGGCCTCTAGATGGCTTGTAGGATCTACATGGCGATCCATTTAACATGATAGATATGTTTGTGGTGCTAACACATTCAAAGATTATTTGGCACCAGTCCTCAGAGAATCCAAATTGCTTGAGCACATCAATCAGAATTGACCATTCAATTCTGTTAAAGGCCTTAGACATGTCAAGTTTAAGGCCCATGACTCCACTTTTAAATTTTTTCCTTTTCATAGAGTGAACAATCTCATGAGAAATCACTACATTTTCCTGGATGTTTCTGTTAGGAACATAAGCAGCCTGGAAGGGTGAGATCATTTTGCTCAGTAATGGTTTCATCCTATTGACTAAGATTTTAGAGATAACTTTATAACTTGTGTTACACAGAGATATTGGTCTAAAATCAGAGGGGGTGGAAGGACTGTTACTCTTGGGTATAAGAGAAAGGAAAGTGTGATTCATTTCTTTTAGGATATGTTTAATATCGAAAAAATGTTTCACATATTGCCATACATCATTAATTAATAAATCCATGTTTTGCTTATAGAAACCTGGTGGGAACCATCAGGTCCCGGAGCAGACCATGAATTCATTTGCATGATGGTATTTTTGACCTCTTGTATAGTGATGGGACTCAACAAAGTCTCATTATCCTGATCAGTTATACAAGGATCAATGCAAGCTAAGATTTGTCTGTTCCTTATGGGTTTGGTAGTCGTGCCAATCCCAGAGAAATGAGACACCAGCAGGTTTTCAAGAGTATCTCTATCTTAAAAAAAAAATAGTTTTTACTTTCTCCATTTTTTTCTTTTCTTGAGGTGAAATGGTTAAGATTTTAGTCAAGAAAATATTCTCTTTTGCCCAAAATATCCATTTAAAGGTTAATTACAATGATAACTTTCAAATGTGTGATTAGATCTCTAATGGGGTTCCCCAAAACCATTTTTCTGCTGAGCCCCAAAGTTAAATTGAAGCTTTAACTTCATTTATTAACATTGAATAAGATCTGGGAGTCTTGTGTGCCATTACTATTATGTTTCTCTCCTCCCGAATCACCCAGCAAATCGCAAAGAAAAGAACTGGCAATACCTTCCTTACCTTGTATCTTCCTCTTCTTACCTTCCATGCTTGCAACTGACCAGTGATACTCCCACATTGCACCCATATGACACTATATCTTCCAATGAAATAGTTGCATATTCTTTGTACAAAAGAACAATGCAACAGAACATGATTAACTGATTCAGGGAGGTTGTTTAGATAATGCACAAATGGTGATAGGAATGTCACAACCTCTTCTGATTAATTTCTAGTTGGAGTTTCATTATGTGCAGTTTGCCATAAAAATAGTTGCACCTTGGGTGGAACAAATTTAATCCAAATTTATGTATATGGTACCTGAGTTGGAGGTAAGTTGTGGTGTTCTACCAACCAGTTATAACAAGACTTGGAGCTGAATCTTTTGGCAAGTTACATATCATCTCATTAACCATATCTGATATTGTAGGTGCCACATCAAGAAAAGCAAATAGTTCGGTTATATCCACTAATTCAAGTTGATTTAGGTTTCTTTTGAGCTGCAGGTTCCACTGACCATGTACAATCATATCATGCATAAAAGCATTTTAATGTCTAGAAATGTTGAAGATTCTTGGGAACTTCATTTTCAAAATTTGGCTATCATTCCATTTGTCCCACCAAAATTTGACGGACTTCCCTGTTAGGGCATTGTCCGGTCAAACCCACTAGCGTTGGTATGTCAAGCTAGTTGTCAGTTTTAGGTGTCAAAATTCAATTCTTGATTTAGCCTACTAGAGTTTAGATTTCGGAAATGGGATATAGACAAAGTAGTAGAGACCTTGAAGACGAAGACTGTGAAGACAAAGAAGACATCAATTATTCTTCATCGACAAAAGGTTAGTAGGAGTTATGACTTTATGGATATTCTTCTATTTCTACTTCTCTATTCTTTCGAAATATAGTCGACTACTTTAGTAGTGATAATAGCGATTGAGATCGAGTTCTTGTGTAACATGGCTTTATGTCATGACCAGTATTTGATCCCACGAATACTGTGAATCAGGAATGCATGAGATAGATTCGACACCATATGTCCATTACAATGGTTTGCTTGCAAACTGTTATGTTGGATATGGATGAATCTAAAGGAGTACTCTTGAGCAAAGAGCCTGTGGATCACAGCTGAGGACGTTCTCACGTCTAAGTTCTGGCTCAGCCCAGT
>JAJJMA010327741.1:11441-26682 GCA_023529015.1 Papaver nudicaule
TAAAGGAGTGCTCTTGAGCAAAGAGCCTGTGGATCATAGCTGAGGATGTTCTCACGTCTAAGTTCTGGCTCAGCCTAGTTCTTCCAGCTAAGACCGAATTTGACCAAGTTTGACCAGCAGGCGGTTCCCGAACCGGTTTGCGTACCAGAGCCTGAAATTTTCCTGTGTCCTATTTGTTCACGTACCAGTACGTGAACCTGACATGGAGATTTCACTGGTAGTCGAATTAAGAGTTTATTCTTTTTAGAATTTCACTCTGAGTCAAATTCCAAACTCCTTTATCTCTTAGATGGACTTGTGTAAAACATAAATACCTTTTGTGTTCCATCTAACGATCCTCAATGAGTCAATAAGATAAGATTATCTCTGGTCTGTTGGATTCCTATCTTGAAGTGTTTTAGAGCCAACAAAACACTTGGCAGATAAATCTAAAAAGGAATTCCAATTGAGATTAATCTCTATTACTTGGTTGGCAAGTTTAGGGTTTCCTTAACTTGTGGGACAAGTAATTGATTGCTTAATTCCAAAGCAACCTATCTTATTGAGTGCTATAAATAGAGGTGTCTACGGACAAATACCGCAAGCATCAAGCATACGTGAAGGTCCTTAGGGAAGGTAGCGTAAACTCTTTTCACTTCGGTGAAAGCTTGTTGTGGTATAGTCATCCTCTATAGGTTGCAGCTCCTCTGGGAACTCCCTACGACTATAAAGACTTCCTTTGAGAGTTGGGAAGCACAGGTAGATCGATCCCTCAGCGGTTGATCAGAATCACCTGTAACCTTAGTAACCTATCTTAGTTCTTGTCTATTCTAAAGTCCGTCTCTTCTGATATACGGCTATTCAAGAACTGATACGTTACTCAACAAGGTTGGAAAGGTAGCAACGCACGGCTGCACTCGGTGTTGTAAGACCTAGTTGGCTCCAGTTATACAAGTTCCTTAAGTGGTTCTTCATCTATAACTGAGGTAGATACAGATTGGGCATTGCGAAGTTGGTTTGCGTGTCAGCCCCGATTTGTGAAGTAGATTTCCGTATGACCTGGATTTGACAATCCGAAGGAAGTCATCTTTGTTTATGGTAAACTGATAGAGGACAGTTACACCATAAGTCAACAGTTTTGGTTTAAAACCCAGTATTGCTGACAAAAGCCTTTGGCATCGGTCAAAGCAACTCCTAGGCCTGTAAAGGACGTCAGCTAGGGGAATCAAGTGCGTGACGATCTGTGGGGGATCCAGAGACGTAAGGAAGGCGACAGTAGCCAATTCGCTTGGAGGGCTTGAGTTGGTCTCTGCTACATCCCAGACCGAAGTCTTATAGTAGGCTAGTGTTTGTAGTCAGTTTGTACTGGGCGGTGTTCAAAACTGGACGAGGTCCCGAGGTTTTTACTGCAAGGCAGTTTCCTCGTTAAAAAACGTTTGGTGTCTTGTGTGCTTTTACTTTCCGCATTATAACTCTGATTTATAATTAAAGCACCAAGTAGTACGTTATTACCTAACTGTTGAGATTACTCCAGTTAGAGGTTTGGATATTGATTTTTGAGATCGTCCAAACTCTTTTACCATAAGACTCACGAGCCAAAACGAAAAGTTGGTAGTATTTCGGTACCCCTTCTTTTTCATTCCCATTCCTTATCTGAATAATAGTTATGTCTTCAACAATATGCTTTATTTTTTGAATTTCTTTTCATATGCCTCTGCCATGAGGTAAACTTGAATCCTTCACCCACATATCTTCATCTGATCCATCCATTTTGGAGGGCACACTTTTTTGCCAAAAATCCAATTTATTTTCTTTTTGTCCTCTATAGTGCCCCATAATAAATCCATCATGATCTTGTTTAATTTCTTCCTTAAAGACACATGCATAAGAAATATCTTGTTTAATTTCGACACATGCATATAGAGGAAGTAAATAAGCAGACTAGATAGTGAAGTCTTGATTAGTGTCATACCTCCTGCCTTTGTAAAAAAAAAAATGTTTCCAAGAAGCCAATTTCTTTTGGAATTTTTGAATCACACAATCTCATATGGAAGTACTTCTACCCAATCGATCCAACTCGCACCCTGAACCGAACTAACTCAGACTCGTGAATGTTGACTTTTAGTCAACGATTCACGACTAGCTGACCAAGTAAGACATTGCTTTAATGTATTGAAAAATAAATGCGGGGGGTTGAGATTCGAACTCTAGACCTCTAGGTTAGTTGGTGGTGTCAGGAACCACTGCACCAAGCTCTTACTGCATATTTATAAGGTATTAAATGCATTTTATTTAAACAATAAACTAAAATAATTGAAATAATTGCATGTTGATAACTTACTAGCAAATTCATGACAATAATATGTGCAACATATGTGATATTTATAGACACATATACGAGTTAAAAATCAACCATGAATCTTCGATTCACGATTTATTATACGATTCGATTCTCAAAAATGAAAAACGATTCGTTCCACGATTCACGATTTCACAACCTTGCCCACTGGTAAGCCCGAATACTTCAAAGGCAAGATTTCAATATTGCAGTTTATGATATCAACAATGTTGTTCACCAAAGTGCCAGTTCCAACGGGCTGATGGCAGAACTTTTGCTGAAGTTTACACGAAGACCAGTCATTGCTTCAAAAATCTATAATATGATCACTAAATCTATATACATTGTAAATGTGAGATTTGAATTTGATTTTGTGTAGAAAATACTGAAATCATGTTGAGCTACACTGCTTTGTTCATGAGTTTAGTGAATATCTATGCCACCAATATGAAGATGAATGGAGACAAAGGATCTCCTTGCCTCAAGTTTTTTTGTGGAATAAATCTCTCAGTGGAACTACCATTTACCAAAATAGAGTATTGTGCTAATTCAACACACCACATAATCTAATTAACCTATTTTTTCCCAAATCCAGCAGCCTGCAAAACATGTCTGATAATGTGCCAGTTAACACTATTGAATGATTTTTATATGTCTAGTTTGCACAAGATACCAGGGATTACACCCTTAAGCCTATCATCAATCAATTCACCAATAATCAAAATACAATCTAAGATTTGCTTGTCTTTGATGGATGCTCCTTGTGTGTCAAAAATGAGTTTAGGTAGAACTGATTTCAACCTCTGAGCCAACACTTTTGATATTATCTTATACATTGCTAACCAGACTGAAGTCTTGAGGTTTTCCTACTTGTTCTTTCTTAGGTAACAAACGAATAAGAACAGTTGGTCCTCCAATTCATACTCTCTTCTACTAAGATTCCACCACAACTGCCATGAAGTCCACTTGGATAACTTCCCAAGCCACTTTATAGAAGTACATACTAAATCCAACTGGATTAAGATATTTGTTACTTTGGAATGCCTTAATAGCACTCCAAACTTCTTCTTCATCTATATATGTTTATTTCCATCTAAACTTTCCCACCTTCTGAACTTTATGTGAACAAATCTTTATTAGGATGTGGTCTAACTAGATGCTTGTCTTGAAATAATTTAAGGAAGCTGATGACCTCATTCTTGATAGCTTCTTGACATAAATTGTCCTCTCCATTGATCACTAATTTCTGAATTGTGTTTATCCTTCTTCTACCATTGACAATGGTATGAAAATACTTTATATTAGCATCACCTTCTTTGAAATGCTGAGCCTTTGATCTAAGCAACCAATTTCTTGAGTTATCAAGATTGACTTCTTTCAAGTGTGCTCTCTTTTTAACTTTCTTGGAAAATTGAGAATCATTTAGAACCACATTTTCTTCAAGTGAATTGAGAACATCAAAATCAACAATAAGTTCTTGTTTCCCCATCTTCACTTTGCTAAAAGTGTCCTTATCACATCTTCTCAAGAAATATTTTAGATTCTGAATTTTCTTTGAAATGATACTACTAGGAGTGCCTTCATAAATCAAAGCATCCCACCATAGTCTCAAGTTTTCTAAAAAGGAGGGATGTTCAAACCAATGATTTTCTACTCTAAATGGTGATTTTGCCTAACTATGTTAGATGTAGATATAAGAATTGATGAATGATTTGCCAGAGTTCTGGACATAACAGTTTGAGTAAGTAAAGGGAATCTACCTTTAAAGTTTGGAGACACTAAAACTCTGTCAAGTCTGCAAAGAAAGGATCTACTTGAATATTTCACCAAGTAAACAATCGTCTATAAATCCACAAGATCGTGTTCCTCCATGAAGTCATTGAAAAGTCTTATTTATCTTCTTGAACCTCCTGGCTTGTTTCTTTCTCTTCTTCTTCTGTTGCGGCATTGAAATCTCCAGGCACCACCCAATGCTCAGAAGCCCACCAATATTTGTCATCCAACTCTTTCCAAAAGTCAGATCTACCCAATATGTACAAGGAGAATACACATTGGTTAAACACCATTCATAGTTCTCTCGTCTGCATCTAAATTTTTGAGAAACAATAGATGCACCAATTTCTTCCAACATTGAATCATTCGAAATTGTTAAAACTACACCGATAACCTTTGTGATGGAGTTATGCTCCACTTATGATTGTCACTACCCTTAACATACGACAAACATATTTGTCACCTTCATCATGTGAGCTTATTAAATCAAACAACATGTGTGTTGATTTTCCCGATCACATACTTTAATGCATCCATTTTATCCGTAGCATATATAGTCCTCTCATGTTCCAATTTAAGATTTTAATATCTATTGCATTCATCAGAGTCCAAATTGACGTTAGCCCCTTTATGAAAATCGTCCATTGCATCATCATCCACATCTTCTATTGTATCTTCCACTTGAATGATTGAGTCACTTCGAATGATTCGGTCAGTCTGAATGACATTATGAATTGCATTCATTTGTTTGGCAATTCTGTCTTCACTCAATCTCAAATGCTTAGCCACAATCTCAGCATACACCATTCTTGCTTTGTCTGCATGACTACCAAAGTGTGCACCAATGTTATTCTATAAGTAATTCCACAATGTTGAAAATACTTCATCTTTTTACAGTTGTAATGAAATAATTTCTCTCCATTATAAGAGAATCTTCTACTAATGGAGTGTCATCAATAGATGATTGAAACAATAGAATTATCGTCTGATACACCCTCATTGACAACAACAATATCTTGAGAAACTGGAAGAATTTTTTGAGCAGGATCTCAGTATCTTCATACCATGTTTAGAGAAACAATGGTCGAAAAATTCAGTTGTACTTTTGGGTTTTGAGGCAAACTTTACCCGAATTCGAAGGCTGACCCTTATCCAATGGTTTTCTGCCTGCTTTGTCATGAAATCGACCAAATAATTCTGGGATCGAGTGATTGAGTTGACCTGCATCCAGTACACCGTTTGACCTATCCAAATTTTCAAATTTTAAATTTGAATTTCGCAACAACTGTTTCCCTTTTGCAGAGTTGTCAGAACTTGTCGATATTGCTTGCCTGAAACAGATTTTACCGGAAAATATATTATCTTATAGTCCATATTTTTTCAACAATCTTAAATTAAATTCGTAATGAGGATACCAATTTACTTGGAACCACATGCAAAAGTGGAATTTGGTTAACCACGAAGTAAATTAGTACCCATTAACAGTTATGTTGTTTGTTTGCCTGTTAATAATTAATCTGAGCAAGTTGCCTGGATATATGCGGTGGAGTGGATGTTAGATGTTGAGACATTTGAGTTCCTATTATTGATGATCAATAATTCTTTATGGACCGAGAAATATAACTCCCCCAAAACAGAATCCGAAGTTGCGCTGACGTGGACAGTGTTTCAACTGACGCACGCAAATTCAGTGGGTCCCACATTGAATAATTCTTTTAATTCTATTCTTTTTAATTCAATTCGCTTCTTCTTCCCGGAAACTGATAAACCCTCTCCTCTTTCCTCTTAGTCTTAGAATTGAAAAGCAAATGGCAAAGAAAGTAACTGAGACTTCTTCTTCTGTATCCATGGAAGTGAAACCAAAATTGCCTCGTCTTGCTGCGGTTCTGAGATGGATGAGGGATTTTTACATGGAGATTTTGTTTTATTTTTTTGGTAAAACTGCTGCTTCTGATACTTAGTGGAAACGTGATGGATAAATCTCCATGTAGTTCAAATCAATTTGTTGTTTCTTGAAAGCTTCAAATCAATTGGTTATTACCCATCAATTGATTTTATGGGAAAACCTATTGAAATCTATGAGATTTAATTCTTTCTGTATAAATATGACAAGATGATTTTAATCGAAATGAAGGTTAACTAGAGTTTATTGTTCTTGGGTATTTAAAAATTAGATTGATCATGAGGAGTCTCCAAAAAAAAACACTTAACAACCCAATTTCATCTTCATCTGCCCACAACCTCTGAAAACTATTGACAGTGATGCAGTGCAGGATAGTAACAGCAGTGGTGTAGGATAAGCCAGCCTGTCTAACATGTGTGAAGTGTGTGTGTGACAGGCTGTATTGAGTGTGTGAGAGGTTCGTGTGCCAGTCTGTAACATCTGTGCGTGTTACACGTGTGACTAACTCAGTGACTCAGTCTTATCCTTGCTTAATCATTTAGTATAAATGATGTAATGATTCTTATTGTCTGTAAGTTGGGTTTCGAGTTCATTAATGGAAACTCAGAGAGAGTTTGTTCTGTAAATCAGTAAAGTGTTATCAAAAACAAATTCTAGAATAATCATCAATTGATAGGCGTTTTCTCTCTTCAGTTGTAGTAGTATAAAGTGATAGTGGTATTAATTAATTGATTTTGGGTCGTTTGATATCACGTTCACGACCAGTTTGTATGGTGTTAACGGTGGTTGTGATTGCCGGTGCGGAGAAGAAAGAAAGAGAAATGTAAATGTTGGAGAGAGAGAAGACCAAAACAATAATAAACAGAGAATCACGTGAAATAGCCACATCATAACTAGCCACGTTGGATTCGGTTCCGGGGGAGTTACATTTCTCGGTCCATAAAGAATTATTGATGATTAAATCCGACATGCCTTTGTCCACCAAAAAGAACTAACCACTTGGCAGCACTAGCTATTAACAATTTTGCATGTCTTAAAGAAACAGAGAGCCTTCTCAGTGATACAATCTTATCTAAGTGTTTGAATTGCACACGCATGTGCATGGCATAGTCAATTGACAAGAAAAATCCAAAGAACCATGCAGTTCTCAGTAGTTCTAAAGGGACCGAAAAAAAAACTAACCCAAAACTAATTCGGTCCCTCTAGATACATTAGTTGGATGTTAGTGGTGGATTAATTTTGAATTAGTGATGGATTAGCAGGGGTCCATTTGTATGTGTGTGTGGGGGATTAGTTTTGGGTTAGTTTTTTTTTTCGGTCTCTACTAGCATATATGGATCGATTTTTTTTCTTTTTTGTCTCATCAGAAAAACAAATAAATATTTTTAAATTTGTGGATGAGGAAGTTCTTGAATTCTATAATGTGATGGTAAAAGGTTTTGATTTCCAAACCCGAGACTCTCAACATTCAAAATATAAAAGGAAAACAATACCAAAGTGGACACCAAATACATGTGGAACGTAATACACAGGTAGATAAAGAAGATCACATATGTATAGATTTGAAGACCGAGTAAAGAGCTTTCTCTTGTAAGGTTCTTCTATAGGACAAGTCAGTTCCCATATCATGCATATATACTAGGGAGTTGTGCATTCATTTGATGTTCAATAGTCTATGATTAACTGCTTTACCTCTTACAATCTTTTATGACAAACTAAATGAATGCTTCTATATATCTTCCTCTCACTATCTATATCTTTCTTTTCTGCTCTCTTTGATTCTCATGAACGGTCATTGCATAAATCTGCAGAGAAGCAACTTCTTTAGATGCTTCCTTGTCCTGTAAGGCAGTCAGCCAACTTGGGAAAGCAACACACTTTGCTACTTTGGGCATCCCCAAAGTCATCAAAGAGATGTGAGGCTAAATGCTTGGTTTTTTTCTTTATTAAATCCACTTCTTTATCTTTTTTTTTCCTCCCCTTTATACCTCTATCTGTCTCTCTTTATTTCCCACACCTCTCTTTTACTCTTTTGACAACCTTAGACTGGTTCTACACCAGCGGGAAATTGAGTCAAAAACCTAATGCCCTTCGAGAAGAAGAGACTCCTAAACAATAGCACTAGCCCATGAACAAAACTCTCTAGTTTGCATCCACCCGTGAAGTTCTCTTTTGTACCCTACATCTGCGCGACTCCACCATTCACAGCTCCAAATGAACTGGTCTAGTGGATGATCCTATTCTTAATGATGTAGCTACTGTTAATCGAAACCAAAACACAGTGTTAGTATCTTGCAAATCTGCATATTAATCAAGAAGGAAGCACCAAATATATATATATGCAAGTAAGATGGTGACCCCTCAAAAGGGTATACCTACCCTTAAGCAACAAAGACAAAGACTCATCAAAAGGGCTCCCTAGCCTTGGCCCTAAAATGCCCCACTCTCATTTGATGATCTCTGTGTGACCATTCAATTCATCAAGTTCATACAAATGCACTCTTTTCCATGTGAAGAGGAGGGGTCATGTGTTAGTAGTATTTTTGTTATGTTTCTTTTTTTGATTTCTACTTTGAAAGTGGAAGATCAAAGCACAAATCTCATAAAACTTTGCCTTTAATCAGCTCAGCTCCTCTCTTTAGGACTATTCTTTCTATTCTCTCCTCCACACTGATTCTTAAAGCACGGAATACACCATTAAACATAGAGAGTTGGTCCCATCCCCGTAGGGCAAGCAATAAGATGGAATAAAGTAGAAAAAAGAAATTAAAAGAGAGATAATAAAGAAAAAGAAAATAAAGTTAAGAAAAGAAAAGCTTAGTTCCCTTGATTCTTCTTTCATGTTACAAATCTATCTTACATTCTTATACAATACAGTATACATTAAAGTTTAACAAAGCCCTAAACTACATTATGCATGCATGGCATGATAATACTAATAGCGGTGTTGGATGAACGAGGTTTTGAACGGAGCCAAAACTAAGGTCTCACACCACCCTGATCCCACCCCTAAATTTAAAGGGAGTATTGGTTCTATCAGTTTCGACACTGTCTAAATAGTCAAATTCACTAAGAATTTTTGTAAACTAACAGAAAATAGTGTATTGACATTAATTGTCAATACTCTATCATTTCCTCTATTTATTTTTCAAATCATACTACGCATATGAAGACGTATAGTGTTACTACCTTATGTAGATTGCACAAAAAAGGTTGTTTGTAGTTTGGTATTCAAATTATGTATAAATGTAGGGTTTAAACTACCAAAAACTTGTACCTGGATCAAATGTTGGCCCTAGTTGACGGTTTGGTAATTATATTTTCGTTTAAAAATGAAATAAAAGTAATGCGATCAAATTAGCAAAGTTTATTATTTTGATTTGGCAACTTCTAATACTACTTTTCAATATTGTTTAGACCCAATGTTTCTCTTTAATTATATAATTTGAATAACCAACGGCCAAGAGTATTTCAGCCATCATAAAATACATGACTCAACGTTGGCAACAACTGGAAAATCTTAATTATTTACATTCTTATCTCAATTTTCTTTGATCATCATTACATCAAAGATTAGTAATCTTTAATCATCAATCTGTGATTTTGGGTCTCATCAACGTTTTATTTTAATTGCTAAAACATTTGTTTATATTTGTATATATATCTAAAAACATAATCTTATGAACTTTAACTGCAACCTGTGTCTGAACAACAAAATCGGTCAATTATGGCGGATAATATTACATGTCACCACGAACAATAAATAACAAATCAAAAGAATTATTTTTTTTACGTTGTTAGCCGTTATAAAGATCAAAATAAGACCTTCAAGCATGAATTTTTCCACCCATTATTGGAGACGTTGGATTCGATATCTTGGTAGGACAAAACTAAAAGTTTTGCACCGGATGGAAATGAGAATAATTATGTTAATTATTCAACACACAAGGATTACATATACTGAGGGGTAAGGAAATACGTACGTGAAATATTAATGACTTGTACTAGAATTGGTTGTGGAGAAGCATATGAAAAAAGCTTACATATATGCATGTATATGGGGTTACCTGATTGTACTTTTCTTGCAAACAGTATAGAAATCTAAATCAAAAGTAAGTGCAATAATAATTCATTAATGAAATCTTTGTCTGACAACATTCTCTGTCAACCAATCAACGAACATTTTAAATAAAGAAAATGGTTCTAGACAAGACTATAAAGAATGTTAAGAATCAAGATACCACCATGATCCATGACATTTTTTTTTTTTTGCAGTAGTACCAGTAGTAGATTACATAAGTATAACATCTTTCTTTTGGTTGCTTCTAGACTTCTACTGTCTCAAATGTTGAACCTAAAACAACTTGACATGTTTTTTCAATCTTAAGTGAAAATTCTGTCTTAATAGGATTTGTTTTTGGCCCCAATTAGTCTTTTGCCTTAACTAGTGCATGTTTAATATATGTTGGAAGGCATTTTTGGTTATAAGAATATATATGATTGAATTAAAAGGGAAAATTTATAAGCATCTCCCTTTGGAATTGACAAGGCCATTCTTTGCCAATTTCATGTTAAAAGCAAAAGGATGTGTTTGTCAATAAAAATTCTAAAGAGGAGAATCGTTGCTTTACCTCAAGCTTAATCCTCACTTTAATTTCAGTTATCCAACACCAACGGCTTTATCTAAGACAATTTTAATTTTCATTTATGGGCTTTGAATTTGAATTAAATTACTTATACCCCCTTAACAAAAGCTTATATCTTCATTTAGGACCTGTGATCATTAGTCAAAAGTTGTTCAACCACTTAATCCTTAATTACATAGTAAACTACTGGGGAATTGAAGCAAATCAGCTCACGTTTCCCATATTTTACTTGGCAAAATGGTTAACGGGTAACCTAGAAGTTTTGCATCATTGTAGAGCTCGTGACTCCAACCACATTAAACGTTGTTTTACACCAGAGATTAACTATACATGCACGTGATTTATAGTGCTCTAGAGCTTTGGTTACTCATGTATAATGCTAGTAAAATCACAAAATTCATGTGTTCCCAAAACAAGTTCTAATTAGCATGTAAATTGAATTTCTTTATGAAAAATAAATTCCCGAGAAAAATCATAAATTTCTTTCATTTTTCGAAGATAATTTTAAATTGACTGTGAAAATCATGTATATCTGGCTCCTAACTCGAAAGTATTTCATAAAATTTTTCAGGGCGGCCTGCAGGAGCGGAACTAGAACTAGGCTTACCCTGGAACACCAGTTGTTTCCAAACAACGTCCACTTCCACCCAAAGGATAGCATAGGTGTGCTTTAGTAGGATTATCATGTTGCATATCTAACATAGGAGCAGCATTAAAATTGAAGAATAAATTTTGCCCTCCAAGAAATATTCTCCTCCCAAGTCCTTAAAAAAATTTAAAAGACCCTTCTTTTCTCATTCTCCTCTACTTTTCTGTTTGTTTTGTTCTCTCCTAAAGCTAAAAATAAACTTGACAGATGGTAGCACAAGTAGTAGTAATATGTTCTTGCTTCATACCAGATATAGTCACCAGACTCACCACCACTTCAACTTCTTCTTCTTCTTCTTCTCTCTATCACTCTCTCCTTCTTTAAAACCCTAGAAACTTAAAGCCAAGAACAGGAAAAAGTTGATTCTCATAACTTATCTTGCTTCCTCCTTTCTTCATAATCATCATCATCATCTCTTCAATGTGAAGCTTGTTTCTCACTTTCTAAAGATGCTTCATTTCTTAAACTCAACTGAAGAACTACAAGTTTCACAACTTATCATCATTCCTTGTCATAAAAACTCTCTTACTCAAATACTAAAACACTTCTCCACACTCTTTGTAAATTCTTTCGAACCCTTTTTTCATCGAAAAGTCTGAAGGAAAATCTTACTCAAAAATGGTCTTTTTTGTACTAGTAGTATTCTTCTCTTTACTAACTACTCCGTCTTCTTCTTCTTTGGTTAATGATGGTCTTGTTTTAACTTCATTAAAACAAGGATTCGAATCAGTGGATCCAGTGCTACAAACATGGGATGTTTCAAACCCTGGCTCAGTGTGTTCTTGGGTTGGAATTCAATGCAGCCGTGATCGTGTTACCGTCCTCGACATTACAGACATGAATCTTGGTGGCTATGTTTCAAAAGATATCACAAAACTTGATGGTCTCATTAGTCTTTCTCTGGCTGGCAACAATTTTACAGGAGAGATTGAGTTGAGCAATTTAAGTAATCTTAAACTGTTAAACATCTCACATAATCAGTTTAGTGGAGGTTTAGATTGGGATTACTCAAGTTTAAGTGAATTACAAAGTATTGATGCTAATGATAATAATTTCACAGCTCTGCTTCCACTTGGGGTTTTAAAGTTGGCCAAGAATTTGAAGTATTTAGAACTTGGTGGGAATTTTTTCTATGGAAAAATCCCTTCAAGTTATGGGAGTTTGATAAATTTGGAGTATATATCATTAGCTCTAAATGATCTACATGGGAGAATTCCAGGTGAGTTGGGCAATTTGGTTAACTTGAAACAACTTTACTTGGGTTATATTAGTACTTTAGAAGGTGGAATTCCTAAGGAGCTTGGAAATTTGTTAAATTTAGTTCACTTGGATATATCTAAATGTGGTCTACTAGATGGTTCAATTCCTAATGAGTTAGGGAATCTCAAGTTACTTCAGACACTTTACTTATTCGGCAATCGGCTAACCGGTTCGATTCCGAGCCGGTTAGGGAATTTAACAAGTTTAGTTAATCTTGATCTTTCAAACAATGCACTTGTTGGTGAAATTCCAGCTGAGTTTACAAATCTTCAAAACCTTAGTCTTTTGAACCTGTATATGAATAGATTACATGGTTCCATTCCAGATTTTGTTGCTGAATTTCCTTATTTGGAAACTTTACAGTTGTTCATGAACAACTTTACTGGTGTCATTCCTGAGAAACTAGGACAGAATGGAAGACTTCATTTGCTTGATCTTTCTACAAATAAGCTCACTGGTACAATTCCTCAGTATCTTTGTTCTTCTTCTAATCAGCTTCAAACTTTGATTCTTTTCAAAAACTTCTTGTTTGGTTCCATTCCTGAAAAGCTTGGGGTTTGTACTAGTCTTGTTAAAGTCAGAATGGGGCAGAATTACTTGAATGGGAGTATTCCAAATGGGTTCTTGTACTTGCCAGAGTTATATTTAGTTGAGTTACATGATAATATGCTGTCAGGGAGTTTATCAGAGAATTCCGGTGAGACTAGTACTAATCCAGTGAAATTGAGTCGGTTGGATTTAACAAACAATCTACTTTCTGGTTCATTGCCATCTTCCATTTCAAATTTTTCTTCCCTCCAAATTCTATTACTTGGTGGAAACAAGTTTTCGGGTCCAATTCCGGTTTCTATAGGTAATCTTCGCCAAATTCTCAAGCTTGATCTCAGTGGAAATGCTTTCTCTAATGAGCTTCCTCCGGAGATTGGTAACTGTTCACATCTTTCTTACTTAGACTTGAGTCAGAATAATTTGTCAGGTCCAATTCCAAGTGAAATTTCAAATATTCGGATTCTGAATTACTTGAATTTGTCAAGAAATCATCTTAGTCAGGAGATACCCAAGTCCATTGGTTCAATGAAAAGTCTAACTGGTGCTGATTTCTCCTTCAATGATTTCGTGGGGAAGTTGCCGGAAACCGGACAGTTCTCTTACTTTGATGCTTCTGCTTTCGCTGGCAATCCTCGTTTGTGTGGTTCTTTGTTGAACAATCCATGTAATATTACTACGGTGGTCAAGCCGGAGAAAGTTTTTTGCGACTTAAAACTCGTTTTGGCTCTTGGATTTCTCATATGCTCATTGGTGTTTGCTGTGGCTGCCGTTATCAAGGCGAAGTCATTCAAGAAAGTTTGTTCTGATAAATGGAAAATGACAACATTTACGAAGGTGGAATTCTCAGTTGCTGATGTTCTTGAATGTATGAAGGATTCAAATGTGATCGGTCGGGGTGGAGCTGGAATTGTTTATGTTGGTAAAATGCCAAATGGTGAAGAAATTGCAGTAAAAAGACTACTCGGTTTTGGTAATCACAGTCATGATCATGGATTTGGAGCTGAAATTCAAACACTTGGTAATATTCGGCATCGGAATATCGTCAGACTATTAGCATTCTGTTCAAATTCGACAACAAATTTACTGGTGTATGAGTATATGAGAAATGGAAGTCTAGGTGAAGCTTTACATGGGAAAAAAGGAGGCATTTTAGGGTGGGATTTGAGGTATAAAATCTCCATTGAAGCTGCATTGGGATTGTGTTATCTCCACTTTGATTGCTCTCCATTGATACTTCATAGAGATGTCAAGTCTAATAACATTCTCCTGAACTCAAACTTTGAAGCTCATGTTGCTGATTTTGGGCTGGCTAAGTTTCTTGTCGACAGTGGTGTTTCGGAATGCATGTCAGCAATTGCGGGTTCTTATGGTTATATTGCACCTGGTAAGTTCACATTTTCCTTTACATCCTTAATTCTCATTTCTATAGCTACCAGTTTTCAATCTGCTCGACGTTCTGTTTTTCGTTGCTTTAGGAGATTACCGACTGTCAGCTTAGTATTGTGGCCTTGTGGGATAAATTTTTGACGGCCTATTCTTTTGCAGAATATGCTTACACTCTCAAAGTCGACGAGAAGAGTGATGTTTATAGTTTCGGCGTAGTTCTTTTGGAACTAATCACGGGGCGTAAACCGGTGGGTGAATTTGGAGATGGTGTTGATATTGTGCAATGGGCAAAGAGAACAACAAATTGCAAAAAGGATATGGTGATCAATATCTTGGATCCAAGACTGAGTAAAATACCAATGAATGAAGCAAAGCATCTATTTTTCACTGCACTATTATGTGTCCAAGAGAACAGTGTAGAGAGACCAACAATGCGAGAAGTAGTCCAAATGCTATCCGAATTCCCTCGAACTTCTCCTTCCAATTCTTCTACTTCATCGTCATCTTCTACTTCGTCGTCTTCAACATCAAAAAATTCTCAAAAACAGCAAGAACAGGAGCTCATGAAGATGGGCAAGGAGTTTTCTAAACTCCCACCAGTACCAGATTTGTTGGTCTAAAGCAAAATACATAGTTTTAAGTTGTATGTTTAACCAGGAAGGTTTTAATTAGTTACAAATGATGTTCATGTAATCGTCATGAAGATATAGTCTTGCAATATGTTCAGAGTTAGTGATTTTTTCTTCTTCTTTTTTAGT
>JAJJMA010327755.1:9582-20049 GCA_023529015.1 Papaver nudicaule
AGAACATGTAAACGAGGAAGAAGTACAAATAGAAGATCTGGGACCTGATGGGGAAGGATTCCCAGTTGGTGATGAACCACCTCAGCAACAAATTCAAGAGGAAGATGGGGAGAACGACGAGGACAACGACGAAGACGACATCCCGAATGAAGTACTGCCAGTGCATCAACCCACCGAGGAAGAAGCAACAAGGGCGGCACAATTCAGAAAACTGATCCAAAAGAACAAGAAATAAGGAAACTAAAAAAACAATTAGCCGAGGCAACTAAGAAAGGTGCAGAGAAATCTGCATCGAACTACAAAGGGAGCAGTGAGGGACACTCTCGCCCACATCCAATATCGCGATCCAGGGGACCCTCGGTGTCAAGAAGTAACACCAAATTCAAGGGAGACGACCCCAAGGACCCTGAGATAGTGATCTCGAGCAGAAGAACTGAAACCAGTATACGTCCAAAAGGAAACACTATACATTTGATATACGAAAATGAACAGGCAAGGAAGAATGCCGAGACACAAGCTTTACAACAAGTCATGATGGAGCAAATCAAAACTCTTCCGGAGGAACACTTTGATAACAGGATTCAATCGACCGACAAGATGAAACTGACTCAAGAAATTAATGACGTTAACCACTCGCCACTGAGTCCTGAACTTCTAGCCAAGGCCATACCAGTAAAGTGCACCATGCCGGTTTTCGCATTAATCTTCGACGGGGCAGGAGACCCGACCCTGCACATAAAAATGTACCTGCGACTATTCCTGGCTTGGGCTGACAGAGACGAGGTGCTTTGCAAGTATTTTCCTTCCAGTTTGAAAGGGGAAGCCTTGGCTTGGTACAACAACCTGACAGCTAGTTCGATATCGTCCTTCGAAAAACTATCCAAAGTATTCATACTTCATTTCTTATACAACAACTCATCAAATCCAGGAGTGAAGAAATTGTTCAGCATCAGAGTAAGATCCGAAGAATCCATTAAAAGCTTGACAGACAGGCGGACCGCCCAGTGTGTGGAAATGGGAAACGGGGCCTCGGATAAAGACAATGTACGAGCATATTTAAATGCACTCGACAAGAATCATCCATTGTACGATAGACTTTTCTCCAAAAATGTAGAGATGCTGCAAGACCTGCGGAAATATCAAAAGGAGCGGATCACACTAGAGGAAATCAGGGAACAAGCAACTCAGGGAAAATAAGCCATATCAAAACAAGTACACTCCATAAACAACTTATCCCTCGAGGAGCGAGATCACGCCACGAACCACCAAGCAGGGGACTTTTCAAAACGAGAGAGGCAGAACGATGCTGGGAGATATGGCAACGAGGGAAAATTCGGTGATAGGAGGTATCACAATATTAGAAAATACAACGACAGCAGGGGAACTGACTCTCGAAGAGAATTCGAAGGCAATGGTAGAGGACATGAGGGAGGCAGGAAATTCAACGTGCCAAGATCGGGATTTCCAGCTTTCCAAGAAGAAAGTTGCTGAAGCTCTGTGTCACAATCGAAGACGCTCTCCGAAGCATCGAACAATCCGAATTGGCAAGCGAGATGAGATACCAAAGAAGCAGGGGAAACCAACCAAAGCATACTCGAAACTCCAGAGATTATTGTCAATTCCACCAATTCTATGGACACACAACAGAGGACTGCGTCACGGCGCACGACCAGATTCACTTTTTCATTTCAAAAGGAAAATTCCAGCACTTCCTTGAGATACCAAATCCACCTTCAAGTCCTCCACAACCAAAAGAGGAGAAGAAACACGAGGCATATGTAATAACTATTGACCGAAAAATCCCAAGATTCGGCGACTGCAACTCCATAGTTCATGCAGACACTTGCGGACGAAACTTCAAAGGCGTCCACACTGGTAGAATTCGTAAAAGAGACTTTGAAGGCAAAAAAATATTGAGTGTAGCAGTGGAAGGGCACCTGGAAGAATGGCAGAGGCGTCCAATCTTCTTTTCGGCAGCAGATATCCCCGACGAAGGAAGATTGCACAATGATCCTTTAGTTATCACGCTACACATCGAGAAAACAACAATGCCTAGAATACTGGTAGACCCGGGAAGCTCTGTGGACATACTATTTGGAAGAACGTATGATAAGTTGTTCGGGAAACAAAGTGCCTTGGTACCCTCATCGTATAACGTCTATGGTTTCAATGAAAACCATCGTTGCCCAGGGGAGAGCTGACATTAATGATTCATATAGGAAAGTTAGAACAACCAACATCATTTTCTGTGGTCGACATAGACTCCCCCTACAATGCCATTGTGGGAAGACCATGGCTACACAACATCATGGGAGTAGCCTCCACCCTACACAGAAGAATCTGATTCCCAACACCACTTGGAATCGCAGAAATACTAGGAGATCCAACTGAAGCCCGCGTATGCAATGAAATTGATGTCCAAGTAAGAGAGAATCCGAGGCAAGATCCCCCGAACCAAGCAAACCACCCGAAGATAACAGAGTCCTGTATAAGAGAATTTATAGCTGAAGTCGAGGATGGAATGACTGGCACCACCATGGGAAGCCCCACAGTCAGCAAGCAAGGCACTCGACCTATCAATAAGGGAAAGGGTCATTGCACCGAAAACAGAGAGCAATTCCTCGTGGCAAGCAGCAAAGTACCAACACCGGACGTCTCAACCAGCAAGCCAAACTCGGGTAACATTAACAAGGATATCATGGAGCAATTCTGGGCCGGGCCATACGTAATTGAAAAGGCACTTGGGAGAGATACTTACATCCTAGTCAATCTTGAAGGACAAAAGCGAAGCACCCCCGTTGAGGGAAAGCATCTGAAACACCTTAATTAGAACCTTGTATGTAAGCAATGTGTAAGAAATGTCAGTTTTAGAATGAAAGAATAAAGGAAACAGCTTGGTCTGCTGTTAAGAAATATATATATCGCACTCTTCGATGCACTACACCTCGATTCAAACTCCAGATCCTGCTCGGCTAGGCAAAATTGCTACTCGAATAGGAAAACCTCCAAAGGCTTTCACGTCATACAAAACAAACAGGCCACGACGCCATATCTCCCCTAGTGCCCGGCACAATGAAATTAAAAGGCCTTAACGCCAAGGCCCAGACGCCAACAACATAAAAAGACCTCGAATAACAGGCACATAGCTGATGTTCATATAAGTCGTAAGGGTCGTACGAGCTATATGACACAGTCCTCTACCCACAAGACACCCCGTTAGCGGTGGGTACTTTGCATCTAAGATATATAAGCCGATGACGCATTAGGACCCACTACCACACGACCATGAGGACCTCTCTTTCTGAGGCGTCGAGGGGACGATAAATGGGATCAACATCTACCTTTAAAGGTGGATGGAACCCCGAGGCAGCTAATTCACTTACATTCACGAGAATGGCACGCAACTGAGGGACCTCCTCTAAAAAATCAAAACATAGCCTCGAGTCGAGGAGGGGCTGGCGAGATACAAATGGGTCAAATTGTAGGTCGCGAAAGGAGAATAGTACCATGTCTAGCAGTCTAGGCTCTAGCCTTGACCGACACTCCCCCATCAAGCTACTTTATTATCGAAGCACAAGCATAGCAGCTACCCACTGTAAGTCCCCTACTTTACTCGGGATAAATGGATTATCAGAGCACCACCATGTTCTCTTGGAGGATACCTAGTATCCTCGATAACCACCCAGTACACCGAGGCAAAATGGGTACCTATGGCCTCGTTAGCCTTTGTTTGCTTTAAAACATGCAAGTAGCTAAAAGCCTTTGGGATCCGTAAGCCCCCACTAGCTTGGTTTACTATCTCCCACATCGAAGTAAGCCCCGGAGACACACCTCGAGAAACCTTAGGAGCCTAGAATATTGCAAGAACAACTTCGTGCCTGATCACGAAGTTCCCAAAGAAAAAAATACAAAACTAAAAAGGAGAAACTCTAATCAAACAAAAAAGTTTCTTCGTATATATATATATATATTCAACACACCATACATGCACAAAATATGGGAGATGCCAAGTACAAAAAATACATCCAGAAAAAAATGAAAAGGAAAAAAGATTCGTTGCTAGACCTTGGGAGAAACTTCACCAGGTAACACAACATGGAGAGGGGTGGGATCTCCAAAAACCTTCATCTCATCTCAGAGCTCTCTCTCTCAGCTTCCAAGTCTTCTTCATAGGTTCGAAAGCCGGAGTGATCTTGTCTTGAATGAGTCATTTCCCTCACAGGCTCAGTCTTATCCTCACTCTCTTCATCACTATACGCTGCTGTGGATTCTTGAAACAAATAGCTGCTCCCTTTATCAAAACAAGCAACCATACCACCACCAGTGCTCCTTTCTTTGAAGTCCCCAAGATCATGTGCACCATCATCGGCTATGTTACTAGTTTCTGCTCCAGCATCATCCTTGGGACCGTCTTTCGAATCACCTTCGGAATCACCTTTGGGATCATCTTTGGGATCACCCTCGAGGTAATCTCCGGCATCTCCCGAGTGGCCATCATCAGAATCGTCGTCACCACCATCTTCATCATTACCAGAGCCTTGGTCCTCAGAAACGTTCCCTATCACCCATCTCCTTCGTAATTCCTCCCTAACCAACCTCACAAACACTTCCTGAGGAAGCAAATCCTCATCACCTGGAAGTACTGCATCAGCATCGTCTGCACCAACAGCCCCATAGGTAGGAGGCTCAATACCAATAGTCCTAAAAAATGACCGACCATGCCTTCGGCATCCATACTCGTAGCCAGGGAGGTAGTCAAGGCGGATCGAGTAAGAAGTTCCTCAATAGCCTGCCTATGTTTTAACTGATGATAAACGAGGGCAAAACCGGTAACCATATTTCTCAAGTCTCCTGGCACTTGAGGCGGAAATTTCGCTCGGTAGTCATTTCCTCGACACTCCTCTCTACATCCTCTAAATGACGCTTACGTTCGAGCTCCAGCTCTCGGTAAAGTCTGTCTATGTCGGTAGTTTGACGTTGACGTTCCTCGGTCAACTCTTTCGATTATTGCTCTGCTCTCCTCTCGAACTCCAACTTTCGGTCCGCTTCAAGCACCAACTGATTGGCAGCATCGTCCCTTGCATCCTCGGCGTCTGCAACTTTCTTTTGTAAGTTGGCCTCGATGCCTTGAAAATAAAACAAACACAAGTGAAGTTGAGATACCCGACCATACTCTGCAAACACAGAAAGAACATCAGAACAGATTGATCAGGGTTAGTACCCTACTTTCTTTAACAACCATGTACTCAATAACCTCATGTTGATTGGTAAAACGAGGTTGGGTAGCTCTTTTTCTAATATCTTCAGAAGAAACCGCTCCTAGCGTAGCAAGTTCTAGTCGATATTCATCGACCATTCGGGAAAGGTGGTCTTTCGAAGTTCTAGCCTTTGCAAGATCCATGTTTATATCGTTACAACCCTTCTTCAAACCATCATTCTCCGACACTAGCTCCTTGTTGACATTCTTCAAAGCTGCCATTTGAACTCTCAAATTCTTGATATTCTGCTCTAATTTCTCAATCACCATCTTGCCAGACGAGCTGATAGACTTCTCCTTACGAGCAGAATCTCGCTCTTGTGTCAAGCGAGCTAAATCTAGCTGGAAAAAATGATTTTCTCGAGAAATAATCTCGTTCTTGTTCCTCTCTTCCTCGAGTAAGTGTTCGGTTTTCATTCTTCTCCTCTTCTCCTCGGTAAGAAGGTCCTCAGCCTCGAGTTTCTTTCTCTTATAATAATCCTGATCATCCCAGGCTTTATTCCTTTCTTTTATAAGCTTCTCGATTTCACCTCGATGACTCCCATCACCAGAGGCAGTATGCGAAGACTTACGACCTTCTCGGGAGTTGCTTAGAGTTAGTTTAGCTTCGCGGAGTTTTTTCTCTCCCTCTTCTAACTCGCCTTTTTAGAAAGCAGTGAATTTTCTCTCATCATAAAATTACAAGGAGCGGGGCAATCATAAAAATAACAAATTCATACCTATTAAATTCTTCTTCTCACGGGCACTGTGAGTCTTTTCTGCAACAAGCTCTTCTTGCATTCGGAGAAACTTTCGCTCATGATATTCAGCTTCGCCAAACAAGTCAAAAGTATAATCCGAGAGGCCTGACGCATGGTGATTACCCTATAAAATATGCAAAAAATACGCCAATCCTTAGTCGAACCTAAAATATGATTACTCACACTCCAAGAAAAAATAACTCACCATTTGAAGCATAGCCAGGTTCTCCTCGTACGACAAAGGTGGATGGCAAATATCATATTCCATTCTGAGACGGTCACCACCAACAACATCGCCGTTTTTTTTGCAAAACTCAGGGTCCAAAGGGTAACCCAGAGGATCAGAGGCATGAGAACCAAAGCGGGACGAAACCTCCATGGAAAAGTCACTTGGATTATGATTCTCAATAATCACCTCCTTAAATCTCTTGGCAGTATATGGTTGAGTGTGTTTACCAGCAAAGCTAGGAGCAGGTGGAAACTTCAAACTACGAGGAAAAATTATTACTAAATTCTTCGAAGGATCCATGCTAACAGTCGAGCCATCCCTTCGAGGAAGAAGAAGGTCAACCAGAGGAACAATTTTCCTTGAAGAGAGGACGGAAGGTTCTACTGAGATAATGGTCGCGGCAGCAGAAGCAACCATGTCCGAGGCAGTGGCAGCAGAAGCAGAGGCAGGCACACTCGACATAGCGACATTCGGCTCAATAGCAGCAGCCACCTCAGTAGCTTTACTGACGGGTGGCATGTCAACAACCTTCGGCGGTAACGACTCGTCAGCAACATTCATTATTATATTTTCCTCCAACGGCTTCGTAGATACCTTGCGTTGATTCGGCAAACTTGCCTTGGAAGACTTCTTAAACACAAACTTCTTACGAGGCCTAGCAACCTCTGTCCTCTCCTCGAACTCAAAACCCACCAACTCATTGTTCAGGCTCAAATCCCCTACAGCAACAGCATTCCCCTGCAAGATGAGGACCCGTCTTTCTCAGGAAACAAATAGAGGCAAGTTTTCATACTCCAGAAAACAAAAACATATCTCAAAAACGGTATTTGTTACCTGTTTCATAGTCTCCTCATCTGCTCGGGGACGCTTTAAGCTACTCGAAGCACTCGAAGAAACCCCCTTGCCTTTCCTTAAAACTTGGCGAGACAACTCTTTCTCCTCGTCAGAAAAGTGGATAGTAACCAGATGCTGAGTCAACAATTTATGGCCTACTTCGAACTGAGTTCGAGGAAAAAAGCGTCCCGCGTCTTTTCAGCCTCGGAGAATGGGACCCTCCAAAAGTACAGGCTCTGAATACCAGTCTTCATCCATGGAGTAGTCTAGAGATCCTAGAATTATATTCACCCCCCCTTCACAGTTCGAAAACTAACGCTCCAAGGGGCAAACTCTTTATCTAGCGTAAAAAATGGCTCATAGTGATGGAAGAATTTATCGGCGGTGAAATAAAACCTCGTCGTGGAACCAGCTTCGGAATTATCTTCGGAGCGAGAAAACCACTGATTGATAAGATGAATCGAACTGCAAGTAAGTTGCATTATTCCCCGAGGGCTAGGAAGAGAGCAGAGAATCTCGAGAACAAAGGGTTGGAGGACCGGTAGAAAGGAGGAATCAACCCAGCAGAAATCTGATGGAACGTAACCAATATCCTATCCTCGTTGCACTTGAACCCCTCGACCAGTTCTGGAGTCCGCCGGCTACCAGGGGAACCAACAGCTTTATATCAAAAGAATCTGACTTAAAGCCTAAATCCTTCATCATCGAGATAAGAACATCGACTTTAGAAGGAGATGCCATGAAAGGGAAAACGAAAGGAAGGAAAACAAGACTTGCGGGCGCTGGAAGTTGCAGAGACGAGATTGATCAAGGGTCTGAAAGATGATAAAAAGGGAAAAGATGTAGTCTTTATGAAGCTATAGGAAGATTAAAGCAAAGGGTACCAACAGAAAACATCTAAGAGGCGCTCAATCAGAAGATAAAATCTCAAGGTTTTCGGAGAAAAAGAGTGCCGGAGCTGTGGAAGAGAGTACGAAAAGGCTAAAAAAATTTAAAGCGAGAAAATAAAACTTAAATAGTAGAGGGAAACCGACGCTACCGGTTGGAAGGTCAAAAGGTAGCTAGAATCTCGGGAACATGCAGAACGTGTCATAAAACGTCACACTTGGCGGCTAGTGGGCCGCATGGCGAGCAGAGGATGACGAAGAAGTAATTTTCTTCCCAAGCATCTTCAATACAAGGAAAGGAAAGAGGCAAACTGTGGAGGGTAAAGCACCCTCCGGACACGTGTCCAGATCAAGAAGACTTTGCCCAACCCAAAGGTATCTTGGTTTTGCTTCGGATAAGTATGTAGAGTCAACTCGAGCAAAGAGCTCGGCGAAAGAAGGCTCGTGCAGGTAGTTTGAGGGAAAGGACACGAAGCCATCTTCGGAAAAGAACCTACCGAAGGAACCGCCTTACTCGACAAACTCTGACATCTCCACGATTGAGTAGTTTGTCTTATTAGCTGTAAACCACTTCAGACTCGGCCTATATAAGGCGAGCTCGAGATCCATTGTAAGGGTTGGATTTTTGGTGTAACCTAAGTCGTGAGAGTGAGATTAGGTTAGCTTCTCCTCAAAACTTCTAAGCATCAAATCCATGTATTGATTAGGGTGAAATATATTTATAAGTTATTTTCATATTATCATTACTTCCTATGCTTGATAGCTTCAGTATTGTTCTTATCCTCTTCGTGTTAATATATGAAACACATATCACTTCCATGACCATAGTTGAACAGTTAGATCTGATGGTCGTCGAGTATAAAGTGCTTATGCAAAATGTATACTCGCACATTAAGAATCCTAGCCAAAAGCTTACAGTGCTTATTTGGGACCTTAGAAATAAAGTAAACACCTGATTTTTGATAATTGACTAACTGACCAGAAGACTGACTAAAGATACTAAGAATATTAAGAATGTTTCTAGCTTGAATGACATTAGCAGTAACAAATAAAAACGAGTCATCGACGAAAAAAAGATGGTTAACTAATGGACTATTAGCAGTTACCTTAACCCCGCTGCTGAGATGAACATTTTCAGCATGTATTAACAATCTAGATAAAGCTTCCATACTAAGAATAAACAGAGCATGAGACAAAGGGTCTCCTTGTCGAATACCACAAGTGGGAAAGTAAGTTTCAGATGGAGACTCATTCACAAGAATTGAAAAGAAACTGTGGAAATGCACATATAAATCATATCACAAAAATCGGAACTAAAATCAAACAAACGAAGAATAGTGATAATGAAGTGTCATTCTAACCTATCAAATGCTTTAGAGAGATCTAATTTAAGTGCCATACAACCAGTTTTTCGTTTTGTAACCTTCATATATGCAAAATCTCATGAGCTACAATGATATTATCCGCTATTTGTCGTTTAGGTATAAATGCCGACTAATTCGGGGAGATTAACTTATCTAATAAGAGTTTGATCCTATTAGCTAATATTATAGAAACCAATATATACAATGCATTACTTAAACTAATGGGTCTATAATCCCCAGGAGAAGTAGGTAAGTTAACCTTAGGTATAATGAAATTGTGATTACCTAACTGATCAAGACGTTTTTCTCTGAAAACCTTTTGTACCCAACTAACTATATCATTCTCTAACAGTTCCCAATGATATTGAAAGAAACCAGGGGGAAACCATCAGGTCCAGGTGCCCCCCATGGATTCATTATGAACAAAGTATTTCTCATTTCATCTGAAGATGGAATAACACATAATGAAGCATTATCATGAATAGTTAAAACATGGGTAATAATCTGAGAAAACACATGATCAATAACACAATTACAAGTAGTAGAGATATCCTTAAAATGTTTAACAATTAATTGAGAAAGTAAATCCTAACCCTCTAACCACAAACCAGTGTTATCTCTTAAAGCTTTAATCATAGTAATTCTTCTTCTCTCACAAGGATTCTGATGAAAAAAATGGGTGCCATTGTCATTTGGAGTCATCCATTTATCTTTGACATGCTGCCCCCAAAAAGTTCTCTCAATTTCATGCCAAGAGTGTAATTCAAATAGTTTGGTGGATGACATACATTTAAATTCTCGACAGTTAAGACTAACTACGACAACAAGCAACAACCACTTTCCAATATACAAACTTCAAAGTCCAATCATCGTGTTGTTCTTGCCTAAAAAAGTAGTATTGTTTACTAAACAAAGCAACAACCATATTAAACTATACACAATTAAGTAGAATAGATCACTTTTTGTTTTTTGCAAATTTGAAAATCGAATTATCCAATTTGATACTACGTGAAACCGCAATGTAAACTATTGTCACCTTACTGATCATCATCGTAATCCTTCATTAAAATGCTCTAAATCGAGTGAATGTGACAGTAAGCTAATAAATTTGATGACATGATGAAACAATTTCATTTACAGCTTCAGAATGATTACA
>JAJJMA010327755.1:20059-49353 GCA_023529015.1 Papaver nudicaule
ACAGACAAACAACTGACATAACGATAATTGTCTTAACAGACAAAACAGACAATGAAACCAGAAAATGTTTCAGTCTTTGTGATAGTGACTTGTACTGTCAATAAAATTACACATCGGTTGATCTCTGTCGGTCGAACCCTGGTCGCTTGGTCAGTGATGGAGTCGAAGACAAATCACAAATGAGTAGCTTACTTTAATAAAATTGAAACAAAGTAACAAACACGTAATACATGGAAACATAGTGCAGATGTGAGTCCATAGACCCACCAATGGACTGAGACATTGCCGACACCATGTTCTAAAATTGGGCCTCATGACGAGGCCCAGTTTGGAAACCTATTGACAATGTTCTCTCGCCAATCGCCATTCACCAAAAGTTGTTTTCATAACTTCTTTGGCATCCATTTTAGGCTCGGTTCAAATGGTTAGGAATATTAGTGAAAGAGCATAGTCTCGCGAAAGCTGTTACATAACGCACGCATTCCCAGTCATGCTTTGGTGGTGTGGTGTGTCAGTGTGTGCCTCTTGAGAGATCTCAATCCTCTTTGCCCGCTTTAGCACTGCAAATTCACAAATGACCACTAGGCAATGGAGGAATCTCTGTTGGAGTTCCATGCACGCGGTAAGCCAAAAGCCCATTTACTTACTTAAGTCACCCATTAATACTATAACGTAATAACGAAGTGCCTTCAACTGTTCGCAGCGCCAAGTCCGGTGAACCGACCACACTCTGGTGGACTGGTTGATAGATAAAAGGTATATCTTAATTTTAGCAGTAGCACAGCGGTTCAAAATTTAATTCCAAAGTTTGCTTCAAATGTGCATTGGCCTGTCAAGCAAAAAAAAAACAAAAAAAAACAGGCCCATCTCAGTATGGTGTGAATTCGTGACTAATCAAATATTCCACTTGCTTGCAGGGAAAATAGTACTAGTATTTGTTTTGGCAATCAAAGTAAAATGAAAACTTACTCATTCTCCTCTCAAGGAAAGTAATAGAATGCAAATTTTTGCACCAAAGATATTTTCTGGGGCAATCTCTCTCTCTCTCTCCGGTGTGAAATCAGCACTCCTAGTCCTAATCTCTTCTACCCTCGCCAAAACACACTCCTCTCTCTCTAGTCTCTGCAGCTCTATTGACCACTCTCTCTGGTTATCTATCTCTCTCCCTCTTTCTCATGATTGCATTTTGCATGAAATCGCGTAGTGCAGTTTCCCAATTTCTGCATACACTGTTGATTGAAGTTTTGAAAGGTATCACACTTCTTAGATAGTGGTAAACTGTAATATATCAAATTTATTCGTCATGCACCTATTTTGATACAAAAAAAAACAAAGCAAGCCATTCCATGGGAGGTCATCTGAGCTGAATGAAGGGAGTACAAATTATGCGGCAACAATTGTTATCTATTGCATGAAGTTTCCATTAAGCAAGGCCTAAAATGCAAATGTAAACCATTCGTTGCCTAACTAATAGACCCAAAAACTTAAAAGAAAAAAAAGAAAAACAAAAAAAAACCCTAATAGACCCAAAACTTCCAAACACTAAAAAACAAAGAAGGGGTTTACAAAATGGGGAAGGTTCCCATGACATGGTTATATTGACATTAAAATGACATTGTCGCACCGTTTTTTTCATAACTCTCAAATGATAAGGAATTGTAGCTAATTTTTTGGTGCCATGTTCTTCTTATAGCTGTCGACCACCAGTTGTCTAGCGAGAACTATATAGTTGTTCCATCACCAATTTCTATTTTAGAGTGCATTTGAATTAATGCTTGTTCTTTGTAATTGGTAAAATCCCCATGGTGCGGTTTTACCAGTACACCCATCCTAACTAACATGAGATGCACCATAACACATACACTTAAGAGTAAAAGTCATATAAGAGAGTTCAGAGGTATCAGATACAACAGCTAAAGACATATTAAGTAAAGACATCAGAAAAGAAAAGCGGAGCAAATGCTCTCAAGTATATCTTATTAACTCATATCTTGTGTAAACCCTCACCTTGACAATGATAATCACTTTACAAATATCAAGTTCTTCACTAGTCTCTGAGCTATGGAGAGTAAGAATGGATTCTTTATCTCTCTATAGATCAGCCCTAGAGTTCACTTTTCCAACCCCTATCTCAGTTGAGATACATGGCCTTATATAGGCGCTATACATATTGGATTACAGCTAATACAAACAAATATGTCTCTGACAACACTTGTCTTCATTTGCCAATTTCGATACCGCCGTCCTCCTCCTATACTTCAACGTCTCCAATCTTGAATTGGATAAGAACAATGACTCATCTCCCACTGAGTCAATGAGTCAACTCTGACAATCCTCCCGTTATGACCTCCATTAAATGCTCAACCACATTCCCAGCTTTTGTCGGTGACGTGCCCCTTACCGCTCTGCCTGGTAGGCTTTTTCGTCTCCTTATAGGACGCGCTGACGTGACCTCCTGCAGTTAGACGCCTATCTCTTCTTCTAGCCTATCCGCCGAGGGGTACCACCGCTGATACTCTACATCTAAGAGGTAATATTCCTATATGGCATTACTTCTATCACGTTCTTGATAGGTAAAGGCATTTTCTACACTTACATTTTGCCTCTTTCATCTTCAAGATCTTTGGTCGCCGAAGATAAAAATCTAGTTCCGCTGAAAATGTCAGCGCACCATCACCACTATACCACGTTACTAGATTCTCTCCATGTCTAACTGCATGCCGCGAATCTCGGTAATACTTTTTGACCTGATGACTTGCTAGGCCGGTTGGGGTATCTTCCCTATAAATTTCGTTTTCCTTCCAGTCAACTTAGTTTCTTCTTCAAAAGTTTTTCTTCTTCTTTTTCTTCAGTGTTCTGCTCCTTAAACCCTAACTGCCGCCGCGCCGTCGCCGGACCACCTGATCCAGCCTATTTTTCATCATTTTCCTTGATTTCCGTCTCCCAAATCTGCTTCTCTACCATCTTTTCTTCTTGATTCTCCCTACTTCCTTTATTTCTGTTACTTCCTCGCTTTTCCGGTGGTTTTCCTACTCTGCACGGTTTCTTCTCCGGCAACTTTTCCTTTTTTCCGGTCTCTTTACATCTTCAATGGCTTCCACAGATACCACATATGAACCTGAATCGTCAACCCATACCCAAGAGTCTAACCATGAGGAATCTTCACAGTCAACGTCCCCTAAAAAGGCTAAGAAGTGTTCCTGGAGTGACTAGGACAAGTACTGTATAAAACACCATGTTAATAATAAGGTGCCCAAGATTACACCTGTTGACGGCGTCACATCTTCTTTAGAACCGATGCTTCTAAGACATATCCACCAAGAAGGTCAAGATAAAAACAATCTTATCATCTCCCTTTGTTATCTCAAGGCCGGTTATACATTTCCGTTGTACGACCCTGCTGACCCTATTCTTCTTGAGATGCTGGTCTATGTCGACAAGAGCCCTGCTCAGCTTACTTCCAACTCCATTCGTATAATGTACGAGTGGATTGCCCGCCGGAATGGTATTACCAATTATCCCAACGTTGCTAGGAATCCTGAATTTGTTGCTTCAGAGTTGTATACTATTGAAAACTTCAAGGCCCAATATGAAGTCAAAACCTACGACAGAGCGGGTGAGTCTTCGGCTTATCGCATTGTATCCAAGAAAGCTTTTGATGGCGATAAAAGGTTTTTGAGAGACGTTGACAAAGACGCCTTAACTGCCACCAAACTCACTGTACGAGCCAAGACGGAGAACCACTGGAATGAACTTCCTTGCAAGGTTGAGGGGCCCTGGCTTAAAGGTTGGGAAGATGAAAACAAGAACATTGTCCGAAAAGACTTCCTTCCTGAGCACTCTGACTTTGCTAAGGTTGATTTTTGGAAAGTCCGCTAGACTGAGGAGCATCAGTACATCAAAGAAGATGGCAAATTCGTTGTTGGAGATACTGGTCATTGGGTAAAGAAGCCTGAGTTTTGCAAGAAGGACACCAAAAATACTTCTAAAGGAGGCGCCAGGGGAACCACAAACCAAAAAAGGAAGGCAAAATGTAGAGACGATGTTCAGGTAACAAACACTTTAATTAGATCTTAAAATATATGTATATATTTGCCTCTGTTTGTTGGCGGAACTGATGACGACAGCTTTTTCTTTCCTTAGCCGCCTCCAAAGAAAAGCAAGCAGGATAAGCAGCAAGGCGCTCTTGCTCAACTAAAAGATCAACTGAAAAGTCTCCCCGGCTTGACGCCTACTGAACCTGTCAAAGACGCCGATCCTAAAGTATCTTTCGCAGCTAAGAAAAATAGCAGTGCCTCCCAAAACAAGGAAAAATCAGCAAACTCTAGAAAAAAAGGCGCACCCACAAAACTGTCTAAGAAAGAAGATGAATCCGCTAAGCCTACTGGTACCGGCGACTCTACTGTTGAGAATCAATCTTCCAAAATTATGAACCAAAATGATTTCAACAAAGTGGTTAAGGAAGTTCTCAAGAGTCCCAGTGTCACTGCTCCAGAGTCTGTTAATGCAGAATATACGACCGTGGATGCTACTGTGGAAGTTGCTAACAATTCTGATAATCAAGTGCCTTCTCCTTTTCGCCCAAGTAATGCAAATGTGCAACCTTCTAACTCATCTGTCAATGATGCCGCCAATTTGCTCCTTAAACTTCTCTTCCTAGACAAGTTGCCTCAGGATTCCGCTTGCAGTAACACCGTGGAAGGTCAAGTTCCGCTGAACAAATTGGCTGAGTCTTTTTCAAGGCTACTCGCTCAGAATAGGGGTGGTTCTGATACCCTTTATCTTGAGTCCATGAGTAAACTAAGCACGCCTGGGTTGGCGTTGAAACCTGTTGAGCTTACGGTTGTTGTCTCTCATCTCACTCCCTATGAGCAGCTTTGCAGTGCTGTCTTGGTAAACTATTGCCTCAGTTTGTATTTTGTGCCCATATTCTCCCTGAACATGCTAATCCGTTTACTATTTAGGAATTCCAACGCAACATTGGAAGTATTACGCTGAATTCCCAGCTGAAGCAAGAGGTTGAGGGGCTTCGGAAATCAAAGGCTATTCTGGAGCATCAGCTATCCCAAGAGAAAAAGGAAACCAACGGGCTACGTCTGTATCTCCAAAAGGAGTCAGGGGAGCAGATAGTACTCCAAGTTTAGTTACTTTCTCTAGGTTTTCCAAAATAGCATTTTCCTCCGCTGTTTCCAAAACCTTTAGTCCTTGTCTATTAAAGGTCGCCAACAACATCATGACAAACGATTAAAGCGTGTCGAAATCGAGATTGACAAGATGGCTAATGTTAATGCTAGAGAGTGTAATATGTTATTCGATTTTCACCTTCTCAAAGTTTCCCAAGCGGACGTGGAATGGATTAAGAGTGAGCGCGATAATGCCTCTCGTTTAGCAGAACTAGAGCGTAAGTCCAAGGAGAGAGCTATTGTGGAGCATGCGAGAATCTCCTCTTTATTAAAGAATGAGAAGGCTACCGTTACTCGCTTATCTTCTCAGCTAGTTTGTAATACCGCCGAAAGGGATACCGCTCGTCAGGAGATTCAGCGGCATACAAATTTCTCCCAACTTCACGGAGACCACGCTAGACAATTAAATGATGAGAATAATTCTCTTAGACTCGGAATCAAACAAGTTGTTGGTCCTTGCTCGGATCAAGAAATTTTAAGTAAATTGGATCAGATTAATGTTGCCCAGGAGGGTATTCGTATGCATGTGCGTGAGCTAGAAGGTAGTTTCCTTAGGGTTTTCATACTCGCCTCCAACTCTAATAATTGCCTCTGCTTATGTTCTTATTTGCCTCTGCCTTTTTTTCAGAGAAAAACAAAGAGTTGGAATCCCAACTACAACAACAATCTGCTGCCGTCAAAGAACATGAAGGGTGTATTTCCCGGATTACTCAGCTAGAGGAACAAGCCAAAGAACATAAAACATCTGAAGAAGAACTGCATGACTTAAGGGGAGAACATCTTCTGTGTTCTGGCAAGATCTTCAATCTTGAGAACGATGTCAAGACTCTCCAAGGTTTCAAGGAGAAATTTGAAGCTGAAGCTTCCAAGGCTGCCAAATTTCAGAAGATGCGCGATACTCTACAGACTGAGTTGACTCTTGCTAAGAAAAGTGCACAAGAGCGACAATTGCAACATATTGCTAATGTAAACATGAGCGGTTTTGTTGCTATTCAGCTATACTTGGCCAAGTTTTGCCCATATCATAACATAGATGTTCCGGCGGAATATGCTCCTGATGTTCTTCCTCCTGGTATGTCAGTAGACACTCCTACTATCGCTGAACATGAGGTAGACGCCGAAGAGGTTGTAGAAGTGCACAGCGGATCTGATTCTGAAGAAGAGGAAAGTAGTGAGGATGAAGATGACAGCGATGATGCAAATCATGATGACAACCAGGACGCCCATCAAGGTGATGGTGAAGACGCCAATCAAGCTTGAAAAAGCAGGGGTACCGAAATACAACCAACTTTTCGTTTGGGCTCGTGAGACTTATGGTCAGATTTGGACGATCTCAAAAATCAATATCCAGATCCGTTAACCTGAGTTTGGATCACAAAGATCAGTCCAACGCAAGACAGGGTCTTGGTAAATCCAAGGGATGGATTGAGGACAACGATCAGGTTTATTAATAACGTATTTCTTGTGTTTGCTTTAATTATATAATCAGAGAATATAATGCGGAAAGTAAAGCACACAAGACACCAGAGATTTTTTTAACGAGGAAAATACAACTTGTAGAAAAACCTCAGGACCTCGTCCAGACTGAACACCGCACAGTACAAACTGACTACAAACACTAGCTTACTATAAGACTTCGGTCTGGGATGTAGCAGAGACCAATTCCAACCCTCCAAGCGAACTGGCTACGGTCGCACTCCTTACGTCTCTAGATCCCCCACAGATCGTCACGCACTTGATTCCCCTAGCTGACGTCCTTTACAAGCCTAGGAGTTGCTTTAACCGCTGTTAAAGGCTTGTGTCAATAATTCTGGCTTTGCAACCTCAATTATCGACTACATGTTTGAACTGTCCTCTATCAGTTTGACATACACAAATTGACTTCCTTCGGATTGCTCCAGGTCATACGGAAATCTACTTACAAGCGGGGGCTGACAAGTAAACCGAGTAAACTATGCCCAACTTGTCTCTACCTCAGTTGTACACGGAGAATCAATTAAGAAACTTATACAACTGGAGCTCACTAGGTCTTACAACACCGAGTGCAGCCGTGCGTTGCTTCCTTTCAAACCTTGTATGTAAGGTATGGGTTCTTGAATGGCCTTATATCAGAAGAGAAGGACCGTAGAATAGACAAGAACGTGATCAGGTTACCAAGGTTACATGTTACTCCGATTTCAACCACTAAGGTCTCAATCTCCTACCTGTGCTTCCCAACTCTCAAGAGAAGTCTTTATAGTCGTAGGTAAATCCCGTGAGGAACTTCTACCTAATAGAGGATGACTATACCACAACAAGCATTCACCGAAGTGAAAAGAGTTTTACGATCACTTCCCAAAGGACCTTCACGTATGCTTGATGCTTGCGGTATTCGTCCATAGACACCTCTATTTATAACACTCAATAAGATAGGTTTCTTTGGAATAAACTTTTCCCACAAGTTTAGGAAACCCTAACTTGCAAACCAAGTAAAAGAGATTTATCTCAATACATTAATCATTTATCTACCAAGTGTTTTGTTAGCTCAAAAACACTTCAAGATAGAGATCCAACAGACCAGAGATAATCTTTATCTTATTGACACATTGAGAACCGTTAGATAGACCACATAAGATATTTTCGTGATAATCCAAGTCCAACTAAGAGATAAAGGAGTTCAAAGTTTAACCCGAGTGAAAATCCAGAAGAATATTCACTTGGGACGGTTTGCGAACCGTCCATCTGAATCACAGCCAAAAGTATAAATTTTGAGGTTCGCGTAGGTACGCGTACAAAATGACACTTTGGAACTCAGGAGAAAATTCGGGTTTCTGTTCCACGTACGGTTCGGGAATCGTCCACCATTCAGATTAGGGTTTAACAGGACCCGCTGGAAGTTATGGGCTTAACCAGTACTTAGACGTGTGTGACGCCCTCAGCTGTAATCCACTGGACTCTTGCTCAAGAGTACTCCTTTAGATTCACCCATATCCAACAAGTGATTTGCAAGCAAACCATTGCAATGGAAAAATGGTATCGAATCTATTGTAACTGTGTAAAACCCCAATGGTTAGATCTTACACAGTACACCCAAATAAGATACACCAACATACACACAATCATTCCAAAAACATACATCAAACACAATAAACATAAGGAATATTAAAGAGATAAGGGTTAGAGGTACTTGACAAGATGTTTTTACTTGGTTCGCCCTCATAAATAAGGACTACATCCAAGGATTATCACTAGTATAAGCATAATTACAACTCTCTCTTTACCTTGCTAATCTTCTAAGCTTAGTCTCTCAAATAAGAACCCTAATTTTAGTCTTGGGCTGTAGAGAGCAAGTATGATACTTTTCCTCTCTCCAGACCAATCCCAAAATGTGTCCAACCCCTTTCTCAGCAGGTTAATTCACTATTTATAGACCTTTTTACATGGTGGTATACAGCTAATACAAACAAAGTTGGACTGACACTATTTGTCACGGCTCGCCGTCATGCATACATCGACGACCTCGTTCCTTACTTTACAAACATAGACAATAGAATCTCCTAAAGGATAAGACAATGACGTATCTTCCACTGAGTCAAATAGTCAACCTGACAATATATCCGTTCTGACTTCTCTTTAATGCACACATAATTATCACCTAACAATTGGTAACGTGTCTTCATCGCTGATCCCTATCTCGACGTTACCTTGATATCTTTGACACTCTCGCCGAACCATACTATTCAGCCTAAGAGTTATATATCGCCCAGACCCTTTCTCGCTGATCCAGGGCATCTCTGCTGTATTCTTTTTATACAGCCTCTCATCTGGGATGCTTTTATATCGGGTAGGTATTTTCTACCCTTACATTTTGCCTCTTTCATCTCCTAAGACTTTAGTCGCCGGGGATGAAACTTTTCTTACTCGCCGAAAATACCACCCCACGTTCTCCACTAAGCCTTTTTCACGCCACACGTCCGCTACCAAGCTTCCGTTACTCCACGTGTCTTCCATGCGTTACTTCTACTTTATGACTTGTAACCGTCTATACCCATCATCTCCATTACTCGATCACAGCTCACAACCGTCACCGCCGGTTGGTTTTCCCTTTCTTCCTATAAATACTTAACTCTGCATCTTCTTCTCCTTTTTACCTTCTTTTGCACGAGTTTTCCTTTTCCTAAACCCTGAACCTCCTGCTGCTGCTTGTTTCCTCTGAGCTTTCCATCTTCCTCTCTTAATCACCCAGTTTCTCATCTTCTTCCTTTTCCTTTGTGCCGATTTCTTCTTTTCTACCCTTTGCATTGATTTCTGCTACAGATTCGTTTTTGGTCGTTTTCCGTTACCGGTAGCCACCAATCTTCATCCTTTCCGATCAACTTTTCGCCGGTAACAACCAATCTTCATCTTCTCCGGTCAACTTCAGACTATTTAAATGGCTCCAACCGGCAAACCTTCAAAATCTAAAAGCAAAACTGGCAAGACCAAATCCACTGATCAAAAGGTGCCAAATTGGAAGACTGATTGGCCTGGATATTGTGCCCACTTTGGAGTAGATTTTCTCAACCCTAAAATCCATTCACTGCCTGATACCCAGAAGGCATCCGATCTACTATCAGTCGATGATCTCCTTCGACCAGAGACAAGTAATACCTGGGCCGCGGTTGCCTTTGGTCAACTAAAATCAGGGTTGACGTTTCCCCTTTACAATCCGACGAACACTTTTATCGTCGACCTACTTGTGGCAATCGATAGAAGTCCTTTTCAATTAACCGGTAATGCTATCCGAGTAATGACCGAATGGAGTAAACGCCGAGATGGGAAGACTAACTATCCTTCCCTCGCCAAGCTTGATGCTCATAAACCTGATGAGTTTACTGTGGAGAAATTCTTTGAACAATACCATGTGGCTTCTTGTACTAGAAAGACCGATCCTTGGGTTGTTCGATTTACACCTAAAAGGAATTATCCTACTGAAGAGCTACTACTCGCCGATGTCGAGTTCACGAGCACAAAAGATAGTCCAACTGTTCGTCACAGCTCTGAAGGTGATTTTTCCAATCTTCCTTGTCTCGTCGATGGACCTTGGTTGCTAGGTTGGGAGGATGATGACAAGACTAAAATCCGAGATACTTTTTTGCCTGAGCACTCTCACCTCGCCGAGCATACTTTTTGGAATGTAGACTGGCCTGATGCAAACAAGTATGCCAAGGATGATAAAGGCAAGTTTCTTAGGGTGAATTATAGAGATTATGTCAAACTCCCGGCTGATACAACTGCTGGAACAAAGAGGAGTCGGGAAGATACCACCGACCTTTCTCAGGTAAATATATATCTATATTTAGCAAAGCTAGCAAAGACCCAGCTGAAGGTCTAGAAACAAGCATTTTAACTTAACTTATTTTAAAAATATATGCAAGTATATTTATAAAATATATATCTATATTGGCCTCTGCTTGTTTCAAGAGCTGATGAGTGTGTCTTTGGTGACATTCAATTTGCAGCGCCCAAAGAAATCCAGACCTACCGACGCCGAGAGAGCTGAGGAGATTCGCCGACTTGCCCTAGAGAACCTACCTGCTCCTCCAACTTCTTCTCAATCAGTTAAGGAGACTGCCTCTAGCAAGGAAAACCTTGAAACAGTCATCGATCAGTCCACCAAGGATAATTCCGTCATGCTCGTCGATCAACCTTTAAAGGATAGCTCTGATATGTTCATTGATCAGTCTGCAAAGGATGGTTCTACCAATCCTCCCGTTACTGAAGATATTGAAGACATGAATCAAGATACTGAAACATATCCTAAGGGTAATGATCATCTTGACATGGATATGGACATGCTTAATATATTTGCTGGTCAAGATACTACCAAACCATCTTCTTCTTCAAAGAATCCTGAGTTACTTTCTGTTCACCGTACTTCTGCTGCCTCAGCACTTGAGCCACATCTCGCTGGCTTAGTCGTTCTTGATAGATTGCCTCGGCATCCTCTTACTCCTCAACCCGCTAAAGGTCCTGGAAGCTTGCAGCTGACTGCTTCTAATATGCTCACCGAAGCTTTTAACAAGCTCAGTGTGGCGGATGATTGCACAGACCAGGAGTACTTTGAAACATTGGCGCAGTATAGTTGTCCTGGGTTTGTTCATCACCCAAATTTCCACAAGGCTGCATCGATCATCTCTTACCAGGAACACTTCAATCTTTTCAACATGGTGAGTATCTTTTTGAACACTTCATCTTTTCCAGCTCTGTCGTCGTTGAATATTTATGCTTACCCTTTGTAATTTCAGCACTTTCATCACTGCTTGAGTGTTGCCTCGGCCAATGAGGGTTTTAGCCGTGAGATCATTAATCTCAACAATCAGGTCAGTCAGCTGACACATGATTCGTCGGTGCGGAGCAAAGAGGTTGAAAGGTTGAGGAATGAGGCCCGAGAGCGAAGCCTGACAATCACAACCCAGCAAAGTAAGTTATCTCCATATCTCCCTTTGTTATGTTATTTTTCTTTCCGTCTTGTTCTTCCGCCGACCCTTAGATTTCCTGCCCTCCAAGGTTGCCATTCCTCCGATGACGATAGGCTTAGGCGAGCTGAATCCGAAATCGAGAAACTTAGTAATAGCAACTTTAAGCAGTGTAGTCAATTGTTCAATTTCCTCAAGGACCTTAAATGGTGTCGTCGAGAGCTGGATCAAGATGTTGACATTATAAGAAATCTTTGTAATACTTATCAAGCTGCTCGATCGGAATTAGGCTGGATGACTAGCCAACGTGATGATGCGCTTCGCCGAGAAGAACTAGCCCTTGCTGCCAAGACGGAGGCCGAGATAGGTCATAAACGAGCTTCTTTCTTCTGGCAAGAAGAGAAATCTAGAGCCGACAAGCTGGCTTCTCAAATTATTAGCTTGAGTACTGACAAAGAGACCGCCGAGTTTCAAATTCAATGTTGGAAAGATACAGCGGCGAGGCATGAAGCTTTGACGATTGATTTGTACAAGCAATGTTCCACTCAACAGCGCCAAATAGAACAAATGTTAGGTCCATGTGCCAATGAAAATTTTGAGTTTCATATGACTCAGTTTAGGGAGGCACAAGAGGGCATGCGAGTATATGTCTGGAACCTAGAAGGTAGCTTTTGTAGGGTTTTCCCATACTCTTCATACTTGCGTTTGTTTTCAACCATCTTTACTATGTTCCTTTCTTCTTTTGCCTCAGCTACAATTCAAAAGTTAAGGAATGAAGTGGATCATCAAAAGGAGATCACCAAAGGTTGCCATGAACACGAGATGAAGGTCCAGGAGCTTTCTGATGAGCTCAAAGAACACAAGTCTTGCCCTGACAAGATGAAAGATTTGTCCGAGAAACTTAGAGAACACGATTCTTGTGCTGGCAAGCTTGCAGATTTGAATAAGCAACTTCTTGACCATGCCTCTTGTGCTGGGAAGATTCAAGAACTTGAAAGTTCCCGGGATGGTCTTCAGATTGAGGTTGTCGAAGCCAAGGAAGATATCCAATATTGGGAGAAGCGTCATAAGGAAGATGTCGTTAGCGCTGCCTTTATCGGCGCCCAGGACTTTGCTTACAAGTTCCTGCTTCAGCATGGAGTGGAAATTCCCTTGGATTACCGACGACCTACCCCTGAACAGCTTGCTATGCAACTAAAAGAGAAGGCAAGCACCCAAGGAAAGGAAGAGCTGTCAGAAGAAGAAAATGAAGAAGAACAAGAAGAAGAAAACTACCAAGAAGAAGAATCTGAGGAAGAAAGTTCAGAAGAAGAAGTTGATGATGAAAATCCTAAGGAACAAAATCAGCCTCTTGACATTGGTACTGAAAATGCAGAAGGTGAACAACTCGGCGAGCATAATACAGGAATGACGACCGCCAATGCTAGCCAGTCAGTCGACGAGCAAAGCACAGAAAGAGCTACCGCCGATGTTAGCCAATCAGTCGACGAGCAAAACACAGAAAGCACTACCGCCGATGTTAGCCAGTCTGAGGATGCTAGAGCTGAAAATGCTGGTGAGGGAAATCTCGGCGGTCTTACTCAAGACGCGCCTTATTCCCCTAAAAGTCCTTATAATGACCCCAGATGTTGAAGTAGCCTGTCCTTTGCCATTTTGGATGTTGGGGAGGATAAATTATTATCTCTTTAGTCTTTTGTGCTTCTCTTACTATCTTTCGTTTCCTTGTAATGAACTATTTCCCTTTTTGAATGTTATCTTTGTGAATGTTATCTTTATGTCTGTTGACATCTGCTTTCAATGTGCAATTTTCTTTTGCTACATTTGACGTGCTCATCTCTATCTTGTCTTCAAAGACTTAACTTGCCATTGAGTGAAGTCCTGGTCCCGTACAGCCAACAATTTCTCAGAGCGACAGGGTTAGACCCCAGCCGTAACCATTACTTGTGCCCGTCGGCGATCTAATATAAGTTGTCTGGGTTGCCCTCATAGACTTTAATACACTATAGCTTCCGCCAGAGGTGATGCTACGTCGTAGACGGATTAACACACCAGCGGCACCGCCGATGTGATGTTACAGCAAAGGGATCCTTATTTCCTTACAAACACTTACAGATCAACAAGTAACACGACTGGCCTTACAACTAAGCCTGGGTCGGACTAACTATTACGATTAGGTGCATTCACTCAATGCAAGCAAGCTTTCTGTATAAGAGGTCTTGGTTCTTAGTTGATTTATTGATTTGGGCATTATGCCTTTAAAGATGGCACTTGGCCTTAGTACCTGATCAGGGTTTTTGTATGGCTTTTATTGCCTTGTGATTATTGGGCATTCATGCCTCTGTAGACGGCTTTTATAGCCTGTGGCTGAGTGTTTTTGCCTCAGCCATTGTGCTCTTGGAGCTTCGAAATTTCAGCCATCATCGTAGTTATATTTCCCCAGTGAATGAAAAATGCAAGTGACACAGTAATTTGTTAACGGGGTTCGGCGCATGATAGCAAACCTACGTCCCCGGATCTTATTCGCTGTTGTTTTACATGAGCTAATAAGACTTCTTGGGGAATTATGCCCGCCCAAGACTTCGAATTTTACATTGTTTCCTTCAAGGATAGTACTTCTTAAGGAACTTGGCGTTCCATGGATGTTCAAGTTGCACGCCATGCTCATCAATCAGTACATACGCTCCTGGCCCAGCCACTCTTTTGACTACATAAGGGCCATCCCATACAGGTTCCAATTTCCTGCATCCTTCTCGCTGAGACGGGGGAATTTCTCGAAGTACCAACTCGCCGGGTAGATATTCTCTTGGGATCACTCGCTTGTTGTATTCTCTTGATAACCGGCGGTGATAATTCTCCATGTGTGTAAGGGCGATCAACCGTTGCTCTTCTAAATCATCCAGCTTGGCCAGAATCAAGTCTGTATTCAAATTCTTTTCCCATGCCTCATGCTTTGTAGTGGGCAGGATTACTTCAGATGGGAGTACTGCCTCAGCACCAAAAGTGAGTAAGAAAGGAGATGCTCCAGTTGCTTCTCGAACCGTAGTTCTATATGACCACAAGACATTGTGCAAATGCTCACACCACGCCTTTTTATGCTTCTCCAGCCTTTTCTTCAGTCCCATTCCAATAGTCTTATTGGTGGCTTCTGCCTGTCCGTTACTCTGAGGGTACAAGGGGGTTGATTTTCCCAACTTAACACTATAGTTAGCGAGTAACTTTCTTATGTTGTCGTCGACCAGTTCTTTTCCATTGTCAGTACATATCTCTGCCGGTACGCCGAATCTACAGAATATGTTCTCCCAGATGAAGGTGAATACTTCTTGTCCTGTCTTTTTCCTGATAGCCTTAGCTTCACACCACTTGGTAAAATAATCTGTTGCCACGATAATGTATTTCCGTTGTCCGGATCCTGTAGTTAGCGGTCCAATGATGTCAATGCCCCACTTGGCGAAAGGCCAAGGGCTGAGCACTGAATTTAAAGATGTCGCCGGCGCCTTAATTCTTCTTCCATACGACTGGCATGGTTTGCATCGCTGAGCATATTCTTTTGCATCTTTGTTCATCCATGTACGAGTAGAAAATCTGCATAGGTACTCGTGGTACCACATCCATCAGATCTACTCGCACATACAGTAGATAATTGTAGTTTGCAGTCCGAAGACAGTTAGAACAGCATCGAGGATGTAATGAACAGTGATTAAAAGCTAAGTAATGTAATATAAACAAGATAAAGATGACTTTCTGTGTATAACTACTGCTGAGATTTCATGAATTAAATCCTAAGGAACCGGAGGAGATCACAAACCTAATCTCTCTCTTGCTACTTAGGCTCAACCCAAGCAAGAATCCAACCCCCACAACGTTTTCCAAGCTCGCCTTATATAGGCCGAGCTTGGGTGGTTTACAGCTAATAAAGACAAGCGACTCAATCGTGGTGGTGTCAGTTTCTGTCGAGTAAGGCGGTTTGCACTCCGAAGCTGAACCTCAGACTTCGGTCCTTTGCGGTAGTCCGAATCCTTTCTACTCCGAGTCTTCACTTCGCTCAAGCACAGCTTCTATCGACTGAATTCGCCGCTATTTAATCCTTTCGGTATGACTTCGCCTCCGGGATGCGAGACACGTGGTCCGAGGGGTTTTTACCCCCTACAATCCAAGTCCAATAATATCCTTGCATTCTGACCTTTAATGCTAGGGCTCTTTGGCCACTATGATTCCCGCAGTCTCCTTCGTGGATTTCTTTCAGTAACTTATTGCCTTCCTCTCTTGATACACAGCGCAGCAATGGTCCTGAAAATGATCGGCGATATAGGATTCCATCTCGAAATTCATAATTCGCCGAACGACTGATGACTTGATGAGCTAAGATTTGCTTTCCTGGTAAGGTTGAGCGGTCCAGATAATACCGTATCGGCGTTCTCCAATCTGTCTCCGCTGATTCTTCAGTGCTTGTTGTTAACACTTCTCTTTGTTCTCGTGCTGCTACCGATGACTGCGTCACTCTTTCAATAGCTATTGAAGGAACATCTGGATTTATCATCATTGAGGAGATGAACGCCAATGCATCGGCGTGCCTGTTATCTTTTCTGCAGATGTGGCGAAACTTGATACCTGTGATCCTCTGGGCATACTCCCTAGCAAGTTTTAGGTACTTCTGCAAAGACGGGTCTGCTGTCTGATATCGTCCAGATATTGTCGAATCACTAGCTGAGAGTCGCTTGTCAATCTAACATTGCTGATACGCATTTCAATGAGTATTCGCATGGCGTGAATAACCGCTTCATATTCTGCCTCATTATTAGTCGTCGGGAATTCTAGCCTTAGCGAATGGACTATCCTTGCTCCTTTCGGCGAGATAAGGACAATTCCTATTCTATTTCCTTCTTTATTTGATGAACCGTCTACATAAACCTCCCATCCACCAGGACTGCACTTCAATAGATCTGGCACTTCATGTTCTCGCTCATCCAAGGAGGAGGGGATTTCTTCTATCTCCTCTTCCTCATCAATTGGGAAGTCGGCGAGAAAATCTGCAATGACTTGAGACCGTTGAGCCGTACGTATTTCATATTGGACGCCGAACTGCTCAATCTGTTGATTCCATTTGGCGATACGTCCCACACGCTGAGAGTTGTGCAGGATAGATTCTATTGGAGTTTTGGTGAGGACCACAATGGGATGGGCATGAAAATATGTACGTAGTCGCTGAGATGCGAAAACCAACGCCAAGATCAACTGCTCTATTTTGGTATAATTCTTTTCTGCCCCTTGCAGTGTTCTACTTATATAATATATAGGCGTTTCTTCGCCTTTGGTTCTTACAAGTACTGCACTTATGGCGAAAGGTGTCGCGGCGAGATATACTCTAAGCTCTTCGCCGTGTTCAGGTGGTTGAATTGCTGGGAGAGTGGCGAGATACTTTTCAATACCTTGAAAGGCAGCTTCATGTGCCTCAGTCCAATTGAACTTCTCTCATTTTTTCAATGTCTGGAAAAATAGTTTGCATTTATCGGAGAACCTTGATATGAATCTGTTAAGAGACGCCAGAGTCCCATTTAGCCGCATAACGTCCTTTACCGTTACCGGCGAAGGCATTTCTATAATTGCCTTAACTTTGGCTTGATCAGCTTCCACTCCTTTCTTTGTGACGACATATCCCAAGAACTTTCCTGAAGTTACACCAAAAACGCATATGGTTAAATATTTCTCTGAGATCTTCCACATGAGTTTGCTTCTTCTTGCTCTTGACAAGCATGTCGTCGACGTATACTTCCATCGTCTTCCCTATCCATTTTTCAAACATTTTCTGCGCCATTTCTTGATAAGTAGCGCCGGTATTATTCAACCCAAATGGCATTCGAGTGTAACAAAATAACCCTTTAGTGGAAAAGAAAGTTGTGTGCTTCTGATCTTCCTCTGCCAATGGTATTTGGTTATATCCTGAATAACCATCCATAAATGACAGCAACTCGTGACCTGATGTAGCATCTACAGTTTGGTCAATACTCGGCAGTGGGAAACTATTCTTGGGACAGGCTCTATTGAGGTCGTTGAAGTCGATGCAGATCCTTACTCCCTTGTTCTTCTTAGGTACTACTACCATGTTGGCTATCCATTGTGGATATTGCACTGGCCTTATTATACGAGATGCCTTCATTTTGTCAATCTCTGCCTCTACTGCTTCTTTGTAAGCCGGGGCCAATTTCCTTATCCTTTGCTTGAATGGTCTAATCTTTGGATCAATATCTAATTTATGACATGCTATCGCCGGGTCAATACCTGGCATCTCGTTCATGCCCCAAGCAAAGACATCAACATATTCTTTGAGTAGCGCTTGCAACTCCGCCGATTCGTCTTCATTTAATAAAGTACCAATCTTTACCATCTTTGGATCCTGATCATCGCCGATATTAACATCCTGAGTGGGTTCCACCGCCGTGAAATGTAGTTCTGGTTCTCCCATCGACGATGGTTCCTTTAATTGCTATAAGGTCTTATCTCCAGACTTCGCCGAATCTTCTACCGAATTTACTGAATGCACATATGTGGTCGGGTTGGCGATGAAGTCTAGAATCTCCTGCTCCTTAACCGCTTCCTTGCCGAGCTTCTTTTTCTCTGCAATCTTCGCTTTTCGATTTTCTCGCATTTGCACATCCACCGAATTACACGCCTTGGCCACTGCTAAATCTCCTACATACTCGGCGACTCCCATTGGTGTGGGGAATCTCAGGCGTTGATGATAAGTAGAAGGTACTCCTTTCAGACTGTGGAGCCATGGTCTTCCCAGGATTGCGGCATACGGCGAGTCAACATCCACAATGCAAAGAGTAGTTTTCAAAAAATAATCCTTGCAAATCTTGACTTTAAACTCAATCTCGCATTTAGGCTTAGAAGCGATGCCATTAAATCCATAAATGTTATAGGAGGAGACTGTCGGCGAGGGAATTTTATCATCCTTTGCCCTCATTGCCTCAAAGGCAGTGTTAAAGAGGATATCCACGGAACTTCCCGGGTCAATAAGCACCTTTGACAACCTGAACTGCCCCATCTGAATGGTGAGAACCAAGGGGTTATTATGATTTCTTCCTTCTGGAGGAATCTCTTCGGTGGAGAATCCGACGCATGCCTTCATCCAATCTTGCAAAGGCTCTTGCTTGGCGGCGACACTACAAATCTCATTTCCCATCCTATCTCGCTTATGAACACGAGATAGAACATTATCATGAAATTCATCCCTGGTAATCTTTGAATGTACAATGGAAAAGCAGTCTAATTCCAACAAATCCCGCTCAACCTTTACCTTGTACACATTTGGAGTATGAGCTGGAATGGCTTGAATTGGCTGGACCACGATAGGAGGTGGTGGTGGCAATTCTAGGAATTCCTGAAATTTCCCCAGGCGGATGAATCGATGAACTTCTTGCTGTACGCCGGTGTAGTTCTCAGTTGTATGGCCATGAAACTGATGGAATTGACAAAAGGAATTGGTATTGGTTGGCGGGGCCCTTGGGTTTCCTCTGTTATAAGGATAGCGGATGTCATCCCTGCAGTTTGAACATTCAATCTGGCCGAATGCATCCGTGTAGGAGACACGCAACTTGGGTAGAGTAGCATCTTGGAAAGGTTGCTGGATCCCTCTGCCGAATTTTCTATTATCTCCATTATATCTTCTTTCACCATTCCCATTTCGCCGATTATCTCTTCCTCCTCTTCCATAGTTTCCTCCTCGATTGTCTTGCTTATCACGCCCATCATAATTCTCTCGCTTCTGCGAATTCCAATGCTGCTCGGTGGTAACTTGCTGTTGCTGCTTTCCTACCTCAGGTACTACCACCGCCGAAGAGGGATTCTGCGTCAACTTCCGTTGTTCTGCCTTCAACCACTCTTTTTTAATTTCTTCCCGGTCTTCCGACGAGAAACTATTGATCGAGTGAATTTGTTTTGCTCTTTCCTTCTTCAGGCGCAGTTCCTCCTCTCGAATTTCTTCATAATTTAACCATTCATCCTGCATCGCCCTCAAGGTCTGTAGATCCTTTGGCATGTCCCAAAATAACTTTTGGTACAATTGGTCCGTCGTTTCCATGGCGCTAAGAAATGATCTTATCTTCTTTTTTTCTGACACCTCTGATCCTACTTCGCTACTCGCTTTCCTCCATCTTTGAATAAAAATTTTGTAAGTCTCCGAGGGCCTTCTCTTGATGTTGAATAATCTTTCCACGCCGGGCCGACCTCTGTTGTTCTGAATAAAAGCATGCAGGAATTTGCAATCTAACTTCTCAAAAGACTTGATTTTTCCTTCTTCTAGCCCATCAAACCAGGCTAAGGCTTCGTCCTTCAGTGTAGCGGGGAATGCCATACACATTATTGGATCTGATCCTACCCAAGCCGCCATATCTCGCTTATAAGTTCTTGAATGCTGTGTAGGGTCTCCGGTTCCATCATAGATGGAGGTGAATTTAGGGGTAGAATATTTGGGAGACACGTACCCATATGTAATACAATCATGAAAGGGTGTTTTCTGGGCCTCTAAAAGTGCAACCTTAAATTTCGACTCCCTCGAAGATCCACTTAAAGATTCCACTTTATCTTTTAGTCGGCGAAGGTCCTTCTTCATCTCTTTATCTACTTTATGTCGCCGCCTAGAGCTGCTATGGTCTTTGATATCTCTTCCAGGCACGTTTACCCTTCTGCCTCTTTCGTCATATTTCGCCGATGAATCTGAGATCTCCGCTGTGCTGGTTCCACTCTTTTCAACTCGGCGAGTTGTATGCGAATGAGACTCATGGCGAGATGAATGTGCATGGGACCCATGGCGAGATGAATGCGCATGGGAGGCATGGCGAGTTGAATGCGAGTGGGATGCATGACCTTTATTTTGTGTCGCCATCAATTCTCTATGACTTTGAAGTACCGTCTCCATCTGCAATTGCATTTGTCTCTCCATCTGACTCGCTTGCCTGTTATTGGCCTCAAGAATTTGCCTCAGCAATGCTTCAGTAGTATTTGTGGATCCGGTGTTATCTGCTATCACCACTGGGCGAGTTACAGTAGCTCCAGGTACTATCGCCGCACCATTTATGCTTGCCGCCTGCGGAATTTCTCCCGCTATAATAGGTTCTGCCACCACTGCTGGAGTTTCTTCTGCCACATGTAGTGTTTCGCCGACATCTTGCACCAACTGCTGCTGAACATTAGCTGCCACTGAGCCTCCTGCAGTAGCATTTTGAGCAGCTTCCCTAACATTTGACGTCTCGCCTATGGTTCTCATAGTGAATCTTCCACCATCAACTTGCTCGCCGCAAGCATTTGCTTCTACTTCACCACTGATCCTTCGTAACATTGGATTGGGCTCAGGTAACCTTTCTGCATTCTCTAAATGAGTGATGTCCTCCATGTAAACCTCCTTCTGGTGTGCTACTCGCTGAACAGGTGGTCGCCGAGATGAGCTTGCCAAAAAGGTATCTGTCCGACCAGCTGGTTCCATTGCTCTGCTTCTAGTGTTGTGACCACTGGGGAATGTTGCTGGTGTAGGAAGGATAGGATGTCGAGGAGGCCTACCCGCCGGGGCTTTATCGATTCTTCATTTAGGACCCATTCGCCGAAGTTCTGTAAAAGAAGACAAACACACTTCCTGACAGTATTTCTCTGTTAGTACTGTGGGTAAATGCCAAATGAGTTAGTTGGGTTACTTTTCAGAATGTTGATGAATGAAAGACAAAAAAAGAGCAGCTTTAAATCACGTGATGTGCAGATGATGACCTAATCATGACAAGAATTGAAAAACATCATATGTGATTGTAATTTCCAAATCAAAATGATAGTACGGTAACCGTTTTAAGGAAAACTTCTGAAAAGGTTTTAAAATGCCATTTCCCTTATAAACATGAGGTTCATACTGACTCACCGGAAGAGATACCCTTTTGCCGGAAATATATATCTATATTTGTACTTTTCCGAGGAAAACCCATACCATCAATAACATTTTTCTATCCACATAACTAGTTTCCCTACTGCTCATGTGAGAAAAGTGAAATATGTGATAAAATCATCGAACAGCCCTTAACACAGCATAATTTCCAAAAATAGTAAAAAAAATGTCTACTGAAAGTCAAGACCTATCGCCATAACATACTAAAAATACCCAAGTTTTCCTAATCTTAGTAATATTCTACAGGAGAATCACTATACCAAACCACATGGTGTATCATATATAGCAAAACAAAAATGAAGAAATCCTACATAGCGATTATAATTTCTATGAATAGCATGATAAAACGGCTGAAATATTAGCGGCGATCTCTATGGTTTGCAAATCATACCATATATGGAAACAAAGAACAGATGGTAATATCTCAAAACATTAACCCTATGATATACCACATCTAGCAAAATAAGAGAAGAGTCATAAAGAAGATCCTACACAGTGAGCATAACACCCTTAAATAGCAGGTAAAAGTGACTAAAACACTACTGGCGAGTTCTAACACATGTAAATCATACCATATATGGAAACAAAAGAATATATAAAAACATCAACAAATCATACCAAAAAAAAAACTCAAGGAGACACAAGTTCAAAACCTCTTCTAGCGCCAAAATGTAACTGTGTAAAACCCCAATGGTTAGATCTTACACAGTACACCCAAATAAGATACACCAACATACACACAATCATTCCCAAAACATACATCAAACACAATAAACATAAGGAATATTAAAGAGATAAGGGTTAGAGATACTTGACAAGATGTTTTTACTTGGTTCGCCCTCATAAATAAGGACTACATCCAAGGATTATCACTAGTATAAGCATAATTACAACTCTCTCTTTACCTTGCTAATCTTCTAAGCTTAGTCTCTCAAATAAGAACCCTAATTTTAGTCTTGGGCTGTAGAGAGCAAGTATGATACTTTTCCTCTCTCCAGACCAATCCCAAAATGTGTCCAACCCCTTTCTCAGCAGGTTAATTCACTATTTATAGACCTTTTTACATGGTGGTATACAGCTAATACAAACAAAGTTGGACTGACACTATTTGTCACGGCTCGCCGTCATGCATACATCGGCGACCTCGTTCCTTACTTTACAAACATAGACAATAGAATCTCCTAAAGGATAAGATCAATGACGTATCTTCCACTGAGTCAAATAGTCAACCTGACAATATATCCGTTCTGACTTCTCTTTAATGCACACCTAATTATCACCTAACAATTGGTGACGTGTCTTCATCGCTGATCCCTATCTCGACGTTACCTTGATATCTTTGACACTCTCGCCGAACCATACTATTCAGCCTAAGAGTTATATATCGCCCAGACCCTTTATCGCTGATCCAGGGCATCTCTGCTGTATTCTTTTTATACAGCCTCTCATCTGGGATGCTTTTATATCGGGTAGGTATTTTCTACCCTTACATCTATCTCATGCATTCTTGTAACCTTAGTATTTGCGGGAACAAAAACTAACATAACACATAGTCATGTAGACAAGAACACGATCTCAATCGCTATTATATCACTACTAAAGTAGCCGACTATTTCGAAAGATAGAGAAAGTAGAATAGAAGAATTTCCATAAAAGTCATAACTCCTACTAACCTTTTGTCGATGACGAATAATTGATGTCTTCTTTGTCTTCACAGTCTTCGTCTTCAAGGTCTCTACTACTTAGTCATATCCCAATTCTGAAATTTAAACTCTAGTAGGCTAAATCAAGAATTGTGTTTTGACACCTAAAACTGACAACTAGCTTGACATACCAACGCTAGTGGGTTTGACCAGACAATGCCCTAACAATCTCCCCCTTTGTTAATTTTAGTGACAAAACCAATTTACATATGGATTCAAAAGATATACAATTAAGTACTAACCAGATGTATCTTGATTTCTTGAATTCTTCAACTTCTCCCTTGAGTCTTGATGTGTTCATTGAACTCTTGTTGATGAATCCGTAGTCAGCAGCTACAACATATCCAGCTCAAACAACCACAAAGGTACGCTCAAGCTTACATGGGTTAATATGCTAATCCCAGTGTGCCACTGCCATGGGAAGTTTCCTAAAAAAAAAAAGAAAAAAAAAAAGAGAAAACTTTAAAGTTTGTGTATCAAAACTTTTAAAGTGATTCTACTCATTCCTGATATGAAGCTTCTTCTCAGCTTTAATTACTCCCCCTTACTTGATACTTTGAAAAAGCACAACAAGTAAGCACATGACGTTCCCCCCCTATGGTTTTGCACCACAAGAACAAGAACCATATTTATTCTCCCCCTATTCGTCACAAAAATATGACAAAGTAGTTTGAGACTAGGGTTTCATAAACCTATGAGGATAGGTTAAGCTAAGTACTCACATACCAAGTTTAAGATGGTATAATTAGGAAATCCCAACGAAGATTCCTGAGTTCTCATCTTATGGAGAAATATAGACACACTTTTCTCCTAATATTCCACAACCACGCTCCCCAAAAAGATTTATTAAGCGCAAGTTCAAGTTAAGAACTCTCCCCCATGTGGTGTTATTCAATAAAGAACAACTTACAAAGTCGAACATGGACAAAAATAATTTTAATGTTATCCAGTTTAAATTTGTTTATAATCTCTTTTCCTTAGCCAATTTCTTGGAAAAGAGTATATGATTCCGAGTTTGTGAGAACCCTAAAAATCATATAATCAAAAGTGTTTTGATCATGAGAAAAAGCTTAACTTTTGTAAATAGACATAACTTTGCATCACTACCGAGGCAATGTAAAAAGCTATGTGTTGCAATAAGATTGAGGTAGACAAATCAAGCATTGCAAACATCATTAATAATCATCTAAAAAGAACTTTTATTAATGAAATAAAGTAGTACATGCTTGAAAAACTCTAAAAAGCATGAAAAGGCAAACTACTTTCAGATCTAGTTTATATTCCTTAGGCAAAAGTAAGAACAAGTTCTCACAAGGAATCAACCAATCTGATTGAAAGAAGTCATGACGAAGTTATTGATTTCCTCAATGTCTTTTTCTTCGTTCATAGGCATAGGAATATCTAGATCGAATCCCTTAGGCTCATTGGCAAATGCCTTATGCACTTCTTTCATAAGCTCTTCTTGTTGTGTCACAAGAGCTTGTTGAACATCCAGAGTTTTTAGAAACACTTCTCCAAGAGATCTCACTTCTCTTTTAGTTTCTCTGCATTCCTTGAGAATGGATGCAATCCTTTGATTCTTCTGAGAAGGTTTTTCATCCTTGTCAGATTTAGACTTCTTCTTCTTCTTGAACCAGGGTTTCTTTCCTTTGTTTTTGGCTGATTTCAAAGGGTCATCTGGTTTCATGGTGTCCTTGTCAATTGATATTGGATCCTTGCCTGGACAAGTAATAGCAAGAAGTTTCACCATGTTGAAAAGTTTAGAATGAAATAAGAATTGACTTCTGATTTCCTTATAAACAGTTCTTTCAAGAATTTTCGAAGAGATAAGGATCATCTTTAACTGCCAGATACGATATAGATTTACCCTAATATCGCTTCTGAGAAAGCGGAACGGTTCGGGAACCGTTGTACACGTATATTTTGTTCTTTCATTGACATGTCTCACTTTTAGAGATACCCAGTAACAATCTTAACCTTTCGTTTAGACAATCTGATCACTGGTGATCATGAGTTCCATGGAGCTTGGCTCGACATTACACTTCTTGTCTAGTGACGGTGAAAGATGCTTAATTGTGGGTTATCAATTACTTACAAACAGATACAAAAAAGGAAAAAGACTCTAAGACAGTTGCCCGACCACACTATGACTTTTCATCCCGAGGGGCAGTGGATGAGATGCCAATCCTTCTAGCACTTAGTGCGAGGTAGGTGGAGCACGATTATGCTCCTTATGTGGTATTGAATCTTTTTCTGAACTAAGTTTGCCATTCTTAGTCCTGACTCTCTTGAATTTCTCCGCTCCTTGTGTTGCCCTTAAGGAGTTAGAGTGATTTCGATCTTTATTGGCTTCCTTGTTATTGGCAGCTTCAAAGATTCGAATAATATTCATGAGTCTAGCCGCTTTCTTTTGCAGTTTGTTAGCATACTTGACTTTACGTCTGTACACATGGCACTGCTTGTAATCATGTCCCCTTTTAGCACAATAGTTGCACTTAACAAGGCGTTGCCTGTGTTTTACAGGGATGATTACTTCTTTGCACAATGTGTCACTAGAAGTTGTGTCCATGGGGATGAGACATGTTTTTAGTTCTGATTTGGAGTCACCCGCATTATCAGAGTTGACACATTCTGCAAAGAAAGCTATTTCACTTTCTTCATCAGCTGAGTAGTAAACATCAGATGAATCGTCAAGTGTAGCAGCAAAGGCTTTCCCTCCGGTATATTTCCTCAGATTGGGACATTTTTCAGCCAAGTGACCAAAACCTTTGCATTTATAGCATTGTGGCATATCATTATCATCATCTCCCCTTTTGTTCCCTTCTTTAGGTGGGACTCTATCATGAGGCTTAGGAGTTGATGGTGGGGCATTCATGATGAATCGTTTACCTCTCTTCTTTAGAAGATCTCTAAACTGACGAGTTATCAAAGATATCTCTTCATCAGATTCATTCCCACTATGATTGCCGGAGTCGGTGTTCGAAGTACACTCTTCGTTTACAAGTTTCCTTGTTTTTCCAGTAGCTCTAAAACCAATATTTTTAGGGTTACTTTGCTCATGATCGAAGATTTTTATCTCGGCAACAAGGTCACTTCTTGTTATATCTAAGCTGTGTACTTCCTGGATGGCATGTTTTTTCGATTCGTACCTTGAGGGTAATGACCTCAGAATTTTACTCACAATGTCCCTTTCCGGAATAGCTTTACCTAAGGTGTGACAGGCATTCACTATCTCAGACAATTTGTGGTTATATTCTTCAAAGGTATCATCCTCAAGCATTCGAAGGTTTTCCCAGTCAGACATGAGGTTTTGAAGTCTAGCTTCTTTTTCTGCTGAATTCCGTCGAACACGTTCCTTAATCTCGTGAGAGGTTTCACATGTGGCCACGTGATGGAAAAGATCAGGTGTAACTGCATGAATGATATCATTAAGCCCATCATAGTTTTGCTTGGGGGCGAGTGTTTCCACATCATTATAAACCGTTATGTCTTTGAGGACAGTTTCACCGTCAACTTGAACAGTTGGTAGTGAAATCCCTTTTTGACATAAACCCAAGTTTTGAAGTCTCAAGCTTGCAAAAATGAAGTCATTGCAGTTTTCCACCATAGGTATTTTGTGCCATCAAACTTTGGTGGTACGTTACAAGCTCTAACGCTTTGGTCCATAGCTCACAAGCCGCGATAAACACAGACAGTTACGTCTTTTATGTGTTCACTGACTCTGATACCAATTGAAAAAGCAGGGGTACCGAAATACAACCAACTTTATGTTTGGGCTCGTGAGACTTATGGTCAGATCTGGACGATCTCAAAAATCAATATCCAGATCCGTTAACCTGAGGTTGGATCACAAAGATCAGTCCAACGCAAGACAGGGTCTTGGTAAATCCAAGGGATGGATTGTGGACAACGATCAGGTTTATTAATAACGTACTTATTGTGTTTGCTTTAATTATATAATCAGAGAATATAATGCGGAAAGTAAAGCACACAAGACACCAGAGATTTTTTTAACGAGGAAACTACAACTTGTAGAAAAACCTCGGGACCTCGTCCAGACTGAACACCGCACAGTACAAACTGACTACAAACACTAGCCTACTATAAGACTTCGGTCTGGGATGTAGCAGAGACCAATTCCAACCCTCCAAGCGAACTGGCTACTGTCGCACTCCTTACGTCTCTAGATCCCCCACAAATCGTAACACACTTGATTCCCCTAGCTGACGTCCTTTAGAGGCCTAGGTGTTAGGGCATTGTCCGGTCAAACCCAGTAACGTTGGTATGTCAAGCTAGTTGTCAGTTTTAGGTGTCAAAACTCAATTCTTGATTTAGCCTACTAGAGTTTAGATTTCGGAATTGGGATATAGACAAAGTAGTAGAGACCTTGAAGACGAAGACTGTGAAGACAAAGAAGACATCAATTATTCTTCATCGATAAAAGGTTAGTAGGAGTTATGACTTTATGGATATTCTTCTATTTCTACTTTCTCTATTCTTTCGAAATAGTCGACTACTTTAGTAGTGATAATAGCGATTGAGATCGTATTCTTGTCTAACGTGGCCTTGTGTCATGACCAGTATTTGATCCCACAAATTACCGTGAGTACAAGAATGTATGAGACAGATTCGGTTCCATGTGTCCATTACAATGGTTTGCTTGCAAACTGTTAGTTGGATATGGATGAATCTAAAGGAGTACTCTTGAGCAAATAGTCCATGGATCACAGCTGAGGACGTTCTCACGTCTAAGTTCTGGCTCAGCCCAGTACTTCCAGCGGAATCCAGATTTGACGAAATCTGACAGGTGGACGGTTCCCGAACCGGTTCGCAAACTAGAAACTCGGAATTCTTCTGAGTTCGAATGGCTGAACATTTCGCGAACCAGTACGCGAACCTGAATGTCGGTCATTCTCCCTGGTGTCGGATTTAGTGAATATTCTCCTAGAATCTCACTCTGAGTCAAATTCCAAAACTCCTTTATCTCTTAGATGGACTTGGTTATACAGAATATCTTTTGTGTTCCATCTAACGATCCTCAATGAGTCAATAAGATAAGATTATCTCTGGTCTGTTGGATTTCTATCTTGAAGTGTTTTTGAGCTAACAAAACACTTGGCAGATAACTCTGAAAAGAATTCCAATTGAGATTAATCTATATTACTTGGTTGCCAAGTTTAGGGTTTCCCTAACTTGTAGGACAAGTAATTGATTGCTTTATTCCAAAGCAACCTATCTTATTGAGTGCTATAAATAGAGGTGTCTACGGACAAATACCGCAAGCATCAAGCATACGTGAAGGTCCTTAGGGAAGGTAGCGTAAACTCTTTTCACTTCGGTGAATGCTTGTTGTGGTATAGTCATCCTCTATAGGTTGCAGCTCCCCTGGGAACTCCCTACGACTATAAAGACTTCTCTTGAGAGTTGGGAAGCACAGGTAGGAGATTGAAACCATCTTTGGTTGAAATCGGATTAACCTGTAACCTTGGTAACCTGATCACGTTCTTGTCTATTCTAAAGTCCGTCTCTTCTGATATACGACTATTCAAGAACTGATACGTTACTCAACAAGGTTGGAACGGTAGCAACGCACGGCTGCACTCGGTGTTGTAAGACCTAGTTGGCTCCAGTTATACAAGTTCCTTAAGTGGTTCTTCGTGTATAACTGAGGTAGATTCGAATTGGGCATTGCTTACTTGGTTTGCGTGTCATCCCCGGTTCAAGAAGTAGATTTCCGTATGACCTGGATTTAACAATCCGAAGGAAGTCATCTTATGTATGGTAAACTGATAGAGGACAGTTACACCATACGTCAACAGTTTGGTTGAAAAGCCAGTATTGCTGACACAAGCCTTTGACAGCGGTCAAAGCAACTCCTAGGCCTGTAAAGGACGTCAGCTGGGGGAATCAAGTGCGTGACGATCTGTGGGGGATCTAGAGACGTAAGGAAGGCGACAGTAGCCAATTCGCTTGGAGGGCTTGAGTTGGTCTCTGCTACATCCCAGACCGAAGTCTTATAGTAGGCTAGTGTTTGTAGCCAGTTTGA